>JARFJB010002263.1:1297500-1596128 GCA_036346205.1 Vesta saturnalis | reverse complement strand
AAAGAAAGGTAATGCTAAGTTATGTTAGACTATCTTTTACATGAAAACTGCATATTTGTATTAAAGGAAATGGTAATATCTTTGAGCATCTGTGAAAAAAGTGTGAAATAGCTTTAATTTTTTTTTTTATTGTTATTTGCAAAAGTTTTTATATTATTCTACCTAATTCGGTTAATACTGCTTTGCGATATGTTAGCTTTTGCCTCAATTCCTCTGTAACTCAACTGTGCATTTTTTTTTGCAACATTAAAAGAAATTCCAATTCCATACTTCTGGTTATTTTCTGTGCTAAATTTTGTTTGTATGTAAGGCACACTCGATTTTTATGGTTTTAAGCAGAAAAGTTTCTCGAAATTTACTATACAAACCTTATATTGATGGAAATCTTACCAAAAAAGACCCGTACAATAATAAATAGGGGGTGCCATTTGAAAAAAATTGGTTTTTAATATGCTTAATTCGGTATGTTTAAAAAATCGCAGTAGGCACATGCGACTGAGCAGGTTGTTGAGTGAACTTAAAAGATGCATCAAAGATTCAGAAATCAAACGGCATTAATTACTTTGACTTATCTACAAGGGTTTGGAAGGTACGCTGCATGTCGAAATTCTGGCAAAAAAAGCGCCACAAATAAAAATTGGTGACAGATAAGTAAAAACGAGTTCTATAAAAGTGATTTATGGTTTAGCATGGAATCCAAAAATACAATCAAACAGGGCAGATTCCATTAAAAAAACATAGCTTTAATGTTCCTTTAATATTGGACACCCTGTGTATAAACTGCAATATTTTTATAATGTGAAGCAGAAACACAGCTATAATCTAAAAAAAGAAAAAGTCCATATCTCAAATAATAAACAAGTTATGGTGCTTTTTCGGAACGTTTGTACATCCTGAATACATAATACTATGTTCAAAAAAGGTGACATTTGAATTAGACGTCGCGCGCAAAATGAATCGGTAAAATTATTATGTTTTGAGGTTGGTACAACTGACATCTGTGCGAAATCTCACGTCAAAATATTCATTAGTGTTTGAGTTACACTTGGTTGTACAAACAAAAAACAGTGAATTCGGCGATTTTAACAATGTCTGAAATTGTTGAGCAAAGAATTTGCATTAAATTTTGTGTGCGGAACGAATTTTCCGCTGCCGATTCGTTGAGAATGGTGCAGATGGCTTTTGGTGACAAGGCTATGTCGAAAAAAAACTGGTACAAAGAGTTCCAAGAAGGCCGAGAACGTGTCGAGGACGAAGAGCGACCATGACGAACATAAACGTCTTCCGATGCCGCTCACGTGAATAAAATCAAGGATTTGTGCTCAAAACCGTTGATTAACTTATGAGTTGCTTCCAAACTAAAAACAAGTTTGGAAAGTGTATACAGAAACCGTCTCTGGCGGTGATGCATATGCCCGGACGGAAAAACATCCAAAAACTCTTCTTTGTTGTTTTAGATTCAGTAGGTCCTAAAACGTGAAAAAAATTGAGGTCAAATATTTTCTTTTCAAGTCTGTTGAAATACCATATGTGAAAATGATAATTTTACCTTCCAACCTATATATATATATATATATATATATATATATATATTGACCTTGGGAATTTCCGATGACGTCACAACGCCGCCCACGTGGTTGACCTCGGGCCTGGAATTGGAGTTGACCCTAACCTGGCCTTGGAGTTGACCTTGACGATCGGGTGGTGGGCGGGGTTTGATCTTGAATTTAACCTTAGGGCCTGGCATATGTCTGTTCAGCGGAAATTTGAAATTTTCGAATAAGGAGCCCTAATGCTAACTTGTAAGACAGGTGTAGGAACTTGTGTTAGGCTCTGCGTCCCCTCGTCGTGCCCCCTTATCGGTAAATAGCATTTTAATAAGGGGACCCTAATGCTAACTTATAAGACTGATGCAGAAACTTGTGTTAGGGGCTACGCCGTCTTGTCGTAGCCTCCTTGGCGCGAAATTTGAATTTGTTTGTGTCGCCATCTAGTTGTGTATGGACTAATGAATGAATGTTTTCTGTAATAGAGGTCGCGCCGTTTAGTGGTATATTTCTAGGAATAATTAGGGATTGTTTGTGGCGCCATTTAGTGGTATATTTTTAAACTATCAAATGTTTTCTATCTCTCTCTGACTCTCTCTTCACTATCTCTCCCCCTCTCTCTCTCTCGCTCTCCTCTCTGTCTCTCTCTCTCTCTCTTGCAAAAATCAGCTTACAGTTCAAAAATACTGATTTCGTTTAACTTACAGATTGCTAAAAATCAACCACAGTTAAAAAATACCAAATTGATATACCGGAAATAAAAAGGTAAAAGGTTTTAATGGTTTATTATATTCAAGTCAATAACTAAAAGGTTTAAATCCACAAATGCGTGTCCGCACAATGTTATTAATTCAAAAAAATAGCTTGACACTCATACCTTTATATAATTAACTAAACAAATGAACTAGGATCGTGTCTATAGAATAACAGCTGACGCTATTGCAGAGCTGGTTTATGACGTCTGATACGCTCGAAAATGAAACTAACAGATAATTACAGTGCACCGGACTAGCTCGGTGGAACAGAGGACGTGGCGTGTTTTTGAACTTTAAAAATACTGAAGGTGGGTAGTCGCATTGTCGAAAGTGGCAGATAAGGGTGCGTCGTCAATTAAAAGGACTCCAGACTGTTATTAAGACGATATCAGTAAGAATACACCTGGGCACACGTAGATAAATCATACTTCAACAGTCAAAAAATCTCACTTACCTTCAGGTACGTGTCGGAGATGCTTCGTAACTTTAACTCTAGAACAAATCTTAAAAATATTCACATGCTCAAACACCAAAATAGCGTGGGCGCAAATCAAGTGTTGGGTCTCAATGACTTCTTTAACTTTATATTTCGTTACGTTACCCCAACGCTTCTGAACAGAATAATTCAAACATAATAACAAAAAAAATAGTGAACGTTAAATGTTACGCTTAAATCTTATTAACTCAAATTTAAATACTAATCTTCAAAGCTCTGTCATTAATTGAACTCCAAACTAAAATAATTAGACATGAACTAGATAAAGGTCATTTAAAATTCCTCTGATCGGTTACGTTAAACAACAAAAAATATTTAATAAAACTAAAAAAAAGAACTGAATGATCCTGAATTCTTTAATTGTAGGAACGTGAATCAATAAAAGAAATAATGAAATAAAAATTTAGGTCACAATTAATCCTTTACTTAGATTAATAAAATTCTACTCCTCGTAAATTATTGCTTTCGCTGGTTGGGAGGAGATCACAAAGTAATGCTATAAAATTCAGTTAATTGTTCGTCTATTATATCTAAATATATCTCAAAAAGCACACAAATACATATATTTCTTACAATGGTTTCGGTTTAATTTAAAATATCAAATACTAGAAAACGGAACATAAAATGTTCAACCTTTTAAGCTTATCAAGTGGCCTTTGATTTTAAACTACGGAAATAGAATTATCTAAATATGAATGAATTCAAAACAATACGTAAGCAATTGGTCACTAAAAATCAATTTTACCATACGAAATGTTCATATACATAAATTTGCAATACATTTAGTTAAATAATAAAAAAACAAAATACCAAAGATATCATAAATAATAGCAGTTCGTCAACATTTTAATTGAGATGACGTGAAAGCATCAAATTCCGCGAAATAACACCAAAACAAAGGACTGTGTTTATTCGCTCATCAACCAATAATTTCACCAAGTTTACAAACAAAGTTATGATAAAGCATTCACAATAACGTACAATGTTGCGGTCAGCGACGAAAGCAACGAGAACGGCGTCAGGATACTAGCTGATGTTCTCGCTCGAAAAGGCAAACCCATACGCCAATTTCCAAGTTTTAGATTCCGATATAGCGATACGTTTATCTTAATTGGTCAGGACGGTATATATGAAAATGTAAACTTTCACCATTAACACTCATAATAAAATACTTACCTTTTTTGGGATTTTTTAATGGTGTACTTTAAATTATACAATCTAAACATTTCGATAACACTTACAGTTATCTTCGTCAGTAGTAAAGTTTGTTAAAAATTGTTAAAGATGTAGTAAACAATTTTGTCAAATTTGAAAAATTTAAACATAAACATAAGCCTGCTATTAATATGTGTTTGAGAAACGTATAAGCCAACTATAAAATTGTAGTAAAGAATAACTAGGTCATTAAAATTAAATATTGTTAAACTGCCTCAAAGATGGCAAACCAGAACACTCTCTACGACGAAAGCTAACAATGAAATTTGCCAGCCAAAAAACACATTTAACAAAATTTAGTCGAGTTATGATGTAAGTGTAAAGTTGTGAAAAACTTCAATTTTAAAATGATAGAAGCATTCACAAATCAAAACATTACATCAAATAAAATAACCCAGTTAAATCTAACAAAGAGATATCTTTATCAATAATTGGAAGTGTTATTAACAATGAAAAGCACAATGCAGAACGTTCTTTGTAATTTTTAATTTCAATTTAATTTTAACTACTTATGTTAAATTATAGTGCTGTGGAAATTTAACATATAACTGGTAAAGCATTTGCTTCAAGGTCTAGGAAAACACAGCAAAAACCTAGACATACCAAAAGTTGAAAACAAATTAAAATCAAGGCGTATCATTATGCTCTTTTAATTATAAGATGCCAAAACCTATTTAAACGGAGATTTTCTTCTTGTCTATTAAAATTATTCGGTGTTTATATATTTCAATAGCTTCACGTTGCAAACGAACGTAATAATGGGTTTGTCTTGACAATATTTTCATATTGTCAAATTGAATGTCATGATTTAGATTATTCAGGGCATGGTCAGCCACAGCAGACCTCTCTGGTTGACCTAATCTACAAAATCTCATATGTTCTTTGCGTCTTGTATCAAAGCTACGTTTTGTGGTCCCGATGTATACTTTTCCACATGAACAAGATAACTTATACACTCCGGAAGATGATAAAGGATTTGACACATCTTTAGGTGATCTTATAGCACCAAATTGTAGCAATGCTTTAACTTAAGCCAAAGTATAACTATAATGATGTTATAACAAACTATACTGTAATACAATTACAACAATAAAATAAAGCGTATAAACATGTATAATTTTTAAATAATGTGCCTCTGACTCAGTGGTAGAATAGGGAGGATTCTAATAAATAATTTACCTACCTGAGATGCTAGTTGTTTCGTTCTGCTGGATTATTTTCACTTATTGGCAAAATTGTTATCAAATATTATAAATAAAATATTAATTTCTCGAGCGCCATGTTATCTTTGTCCAGGAAAATAACAAAACCTTAAATAATGAATACTAAAAACATTTAACAGAAATGAAATTAACAATTTACATAAGTTTATTTAATAAAAAGTTGTTGAAAATGAGAAAAATTCCGAAGTTTACAACTAAACTATATAAAAACACTTTACCTTATAACTGTTCTGTTTATAAACTGCATGGGTACTATGAAGCAGAATGGTTGTAGTAAGGTGATGTCTAGCTTAGGTATCCATTTAAAAAATTTCTTGTAAGTTAGATTGCCAAATTTATTTGTACCAGGGTGTAGTTCTAACGTTGTGAAGGTAACTCATGTAAAACTTGCCGTTTAGAATAAAAATAGATTAAGGTATACCCTTATATGTGCCATTAAGATTAAGTAAGTAAGTATACAAATTAAATACTTTAAAAAATTAAATATTGAAAAGTGTAATTAACGTGTTTAAAAAATTAAAAGGTGGTGGTGGTGGTATAGTGGTGCTAAAAACAAAGGCTTTAGCCTTTAATAATATGGAAAACAACTTACCACCATAAGATGGCCCACAAATATAAAAAATTAAATAAAATCATTCTTGTTGCTATAAACATTCAGCAATAACTGAATTACAAAAAGCTTTCTCAACAACTCAAGTATAAAATTTTCTTGCGTTGCGCTGTTACATAATATCAATCCAATTTTTAAGAAAGGAACTAGAACTATTTATATCATTTACACCCAAAATATATGTTCTATGAAATGCCAATTAAATTACCAGTTTTCAATTTATATAAAAATAATTCAAAATTCCTCTAATTTTTACGCAAAATAAATTAATGATCTTAGATTAATGTAGTTTTTTTATACAACCACAAAAAAAGGTTGTTACAATCTTAAATGTTCTTTAATTTTTTTTTTCTTGTAGGTTTAAAAATAGTCCTAATGCCATATTTGATTAGGATTTTTTCAATTCTATTTGTAACATTAGCTACAAAAGGAAGAAAAACAGTACCAACATTAAGAACTGGTTTTTCTTTAAGGTTACGCCTAGAAGGTGTAATAACATTATTAATATCTTTAAGTGAATATCCATTATCTTGTAAGGATTTTCTTAAATATTTATATTCATCATTCAAAAATTCAGGGTCACAAATTCGTTTTGCTCGATCTACTAAAGATTTAATTACACTAATTTTTTGACGTGGATGGTGGTTGGATAATTTATGAAGGTATCTATCAGTGTGTGTCGGCTTTCTGTAAACCTTAAAAGATAGTGAATTATTATTATCTTTGACAATAACAATATTTAATTTTAATGACCTAGTTATTCTTTACTACAATTTTATAGTTGGCTTATACGTTTCTCAAACACATATTAATAGCAGGCTTATGTTTATGTTTAAATTTTTCAAATTTGACAAAATTGTTTACTACATCTTTAACAATTTTTAACAAACTTTACTACTGACGAAGATAACTGTAAGTGTTATCGAAACGTTTAGATTGTATAATTTAAAGTACACCATTAAAAAATCCCAAAAAAGATAAGTATTTTATTAGGACGGTATATAGTTTATGTGCACAAAATGAGTAGCTTTTACACACGGGATATTTACACACTTTAATGTTCAATTAAATCGGTAGCTCTATTTACAAGTCTTTAATATTAAAACGAAAGAAAAATGTCTATTTACAAAATATTTGCAGTGACACTCGGTCTATCAAAGGCTGTTTACAAAAGCACCTGGTTCGGGCACACAATACTCCACCAAAAACAATTCTTCAAATCCGCAAAAGCGATAAAAAAAACTCCATAACTCAGGAAGCACTGGTTAAACACTGTCCTGATTACGAAAAGGTAGGTCTAGTAGACCATGATACACCACGGTGAATCCTGGTGAATCAACAACAAAATCCGCACATAGCGAAACAGACTCACAGTCCACGATACATTCGATAGAACCGGAAACATCGGCGGTAAAAGCGGTGCCCACCCGCATACCACAACTTCCTTCACCAGATCAAGACCAAGGCTAAGCACATACTTTCAAAAATTCTTCAGTTAAGCCATATTCGATTTTAAAAACAACAACCAATCATGCTGCTCATACATTCAAATTATAAAACGCGGTACAAACGATAAGCCGCTTCCCGTAAATGGTCAAGGAAGATTGCGTCATATTTTCGTTTCCACACAAGACATTTGCAAGGGTTGCTTTTCCAAGTAAGCAACACTTATCTACTCTACAATACATATGCACTTCAAGTTTAATAAGTTCATATTGTAATCCAGCTAAATCTTGCCTGCTTGTATAATGATAATTTTTTAATTGAAAGTGAATCGGTAAACTGTACTGCAAAAGAACCTTGGTTCCGTTCGTCAAATGGAAGTTAACAGAAACATAATACGAAAAACAACTTGGAATTTTATCTCACAATAACAAACGGCGTTTTTAAATAAATTTTAGGCCTTACGAAAACGTAAATTAATTCTAACAAAGAAATCCATTTCAAACTAAATACGACCAATTCTAATCCGAAACACAATATAAAGCAAACGGTATATTAATTTAATTTAACTTTATGAAGGCACATAAAATCACAAATTTTGTTAGCGTGAAAGCGAGAATCGAGTAAGCAAAAAAGAAACGAGAAGAAAAAAAACGTATATATACAGGGCGTTCATACACACATTACACGACATTATCCTGTAAGGATAATACGTCTTTAATGGCATTTCTGTAAACAATATCAAGATATATATATATATATATATATATATATATATATATATATATATATATATATATAGGTAAACGAAGCGACGCGCATTGTCAATTTTCGATGTTTACATTCTAGAAAACAAATCTCGGTTTTGATATTAAAAGATAAGCACGATAAAAAGTAAAATATACCTGTGAACACAGATTTCGTTTGATATTTAAGCTAGGATGACGACAGAGTTCCCCTACTAAACATGGCTTCTATGTTATGATTTTACACACAAGATCTATCTTATCACAAATACCTCTATCAAAAAAGGGTTTTAGATTTATGAAACAGGCCCGAACGTCCATTCGGGAAACAACATTATTGATAAAAAATTGAATGGAAACTTAGGGTTCGAAACTATATTTAAAAAACAATACACCATTGTCACATTTTTATCGCTCTTCTTCCCCTTCGCTTGTGATTCGTCACTATCATCATCATGGTTTTGAGATGCATCCTTCTCCTCTACCTCATCGCTCTTCTGTGAATCGTCACCATCATCTTGGATTTGAGATACATTCACCTCATCCACTTCATATAGGTAAGAATCGCACTAACGAGACTATAGTTAGTGCGATCCTCACTCCTCGACTCCCGAAGATAAGCGATCCTATCCGAAAATTGCCAAGTGCTTACACCCATTCTTCCAATATGATTTAGTTATAATTAAAAAAAAACAAGAGCAGGTGTCTACATGTTGTCAGGCTTGGGGACTGGGGTAGAATACAGGATATTCAATCTTGGCCTCATACCAGCAAAGTGTGAGGAGAGGGTGATTGTGGAACTGCCGGAATTTGAATTTCGCTGCCATTCAAGTCAAATCAATCTCAAGCACAACGAAACAAAAATTTTATTAAGTCAATCTCATCATATAGGTAAGAATCGCACTAACGAGACTAGGGGATCACCGAGACAGCCTTCTCTGTTGAGAAGGGCAAAACTAATTAGATTACGCTTATTTTTAAAAATAGATTTGTTTGTTTGTGACGCCATCTAGCGAATGTTTTGTGTAATATAACTCGATCGTGCTCGTCCCTCTCGTTTCTTCCGTCTCTTTGTCTCTATCTCGTCTCTCTCCTCTCCCTCGTCTCCCTCATTTCTCTCTCTTTGCTCGTTTCTCTCATTTCTCTCGTTTATCTCGTTTATCTCGTTTATCTCGTTTCTCTCGTTTCTCTCGTTTCTCTCGTTTCTCTCGTTTCTCTCGTTTCTCTCGTTTCTCTCGTTTCTCTCGTTTCTATCGTTTCTTTCGTTTCTCTCGTTTCTCTCGTTCCGCTAGTTCCTCTCGTTTCTTTCGTTTCTCTCGCTTCTCAAGCGCAGCTACAGGTGTAAACACAGACACAGGTACCGACAAACCCTGAAGACACAGACACTGGCGCTAATACAGACACAGTCACGCAATAATATAAACGCGGATGCACACAAACTCGAAAACACGCTAATGCGGTACCATGCAAACACGCAAACGCGAAAACACGCAAACATGAAGACACGCTAACGCCAAAACGTGCAAAGACACAAACATATGAACACGGAAACACCCAAACGCGAACACATGCAAACACAAAAACTCGCTTACGCGAAAACGTGCAAACACGCAACCACACAAATACGCAAACGGAAAACACGCTCACGCGAAAACATACAAAAACATAAACACGCAAACATACAATCTGGAAAATACGCAAACACGCAAATACGCAAACGCGCAAACACGCTAACACGAAAACATGCAAACACGAAAGCACACACAGAAACTATCGAATGTTTTCTGTAATAGAAATTGATCGTGCTGGTCTCTCTCCTGTCCCACGACTCCCGCGCTTCCCTTGTTTCCTTCGTTTCTAACGTTTCTCTTGTTTCTCTCGCCTCTCTCGTCTCTCTCTCGTCTTTTTCGTCTCTCTCCTCTCTTTCGTCTCTCGTCTCTCTCGTTTTGTCTCGTCCCACGTGTTTTAAGTTAGGTCAATACACGTACAATATTAGGTTAGATTAACAAACGGGCGGTTTAGGTTAGGTCAGTACTCGCGCGCGAGCATTGGCCTAACCTGCGTGTATTACTTTAACCTAACATTGTACGTGTTGTTATTAAATATTTGCATATATACTGCATATTTACGACGTGTAATTTGGAGGCAAACAATTCCCAAGATGGAATTTAAGCGGTTATTTCATTTTTTCAATATCTGAATAACGATCAACTTTATAGACGACTGAATAAATTTTTTAAAGATAGTTAAATTTTATATACCTTTTCTTTGTACAAATTCTTAATACGAAACCAAATAAGTTTTAAGAATTAATTTAATAAAACTTCAAATGCTTTAACTGCATTTTCAATATTTTTATAGAAGCGAGCGGCTTTGGCATTTTTGTGGTTGTTGTTTTCCAACGTTCTTCATTTTCATTATAAACGTATTACAAACGAAGTGGCATAATTATCCTGAAATTAATATGTTATTATAAGAGATGATAAAGAAGCATTTTAACATCGAGTGAAAAATCTTAATTACGTTTCAGGTTTCACGAGATGTTAATTTCTCTTTGTCGTAGTGTGTATTAATATTCTATTTTATTTTGTGCTAGTACGCACTTAGACATTAGTATTCAAAATTGTCAAATTAACGTTACAGCGCCCATGGAAATTTGTATTACATAAAATAATAGATAAAATGTGTTTAATCTGCACTGTGGTTACACTGTTACCTTAATACCTTATTTCAGTGTTTAAAATTGCATTTTAACCTCAAGCACAAAATAAAATGTTTTATTTCTTTCTTTTTTAATTTCCAGTTTTTCAGGTCGTGCGTTATTCCAGACCAAGAAATTTTAATATTTAATTTGAAATTTTTACAGTGTGTGTATTGTTCAACCAGAGAACCCCTTAGTTTTATTAATAATCGGACCACTCCCATGAGTAGCCACTCTATTCACTAACCCCAATCCTTGGATTTTTAAATCTGTTTTTAAACCAATAGACCACTTGAGTTAAATTTTTGTCTGGACTAGTATTTTGGGACAAACAATAATTCTACCAATTTTGAGGGGTTGCCCCATAAGGGGATGCGGATATATACCAATCCTGAACCAATTAGAGATCAGGTCTTACTCCAAAATTATATTTATATCTTCCAGAACTTGGTATAGGATATTTTAAATTATTCTAATTATATAATAAGTGAAACCACAAACAACGAAATATTTACATAATACACGTTTTATCTTTTGCTCTTTGAATTATGTAGAACCTAGCGTAAACATTAAGATAAGTTATGTAATATTTTAATTATGAATTAATCTATACATAAAATGCAGTATTTAAAGTTTAGAACATGGGAGCACACTTAAACTTCTTTAATACTGTATTTAAACTAGGTGAATGCTAGTGCATTACAACAATTTCTTGCAAAATACTAAAAAAGATATGGTGTATCTTTATATCTTTGAAATATGCCGCTGTTTTAGAAATATTTAATAAAAAGCAAAATCTGACCCTCGCCGAGACATCTAGACATCATGGCCGATCTTGACGAACCTTGGCCAAAAGTTGTAAAATGTGGATTTAGCGATAGTGAAAAAAAGTCGATTGCATGACCTTCTACACGTACGTATGTATATATAGGTTGGTAGGTTGTACCAGCAATACGAGGAATGTTTTCAATTTCCGGAAAAACCGAAAAGTAGTGTTTTCATCAGGATAATGCCATTTCATTAGCGCAAATGAACAAAGTTTATTTCCAAAATGCCAAGTGTCTAACCAAAATAGTTAGAAAGTTATAACAATATCAATATTAAATATTTGAAAATTCATATCTCCTATACTAGTTGCTTTAGAAGAAGCAGGTTAGTTGCATTCATAAGGGTGGCTGGTTGCCTAGAAAATATAAAAAAAAAATGCTTGGAGAGAATTTTGAATAAATCAATTTCGAATAATTGATTAAGTTTGACCCCTTAAATGTAGGCAAATTTATACCATAATTTATTACATAAAGAAATCTATTTAAAGAACCTTTATTTAACTACGCATTTCTATTTCCAATTCTTTCATATCTCGAACGGTATCGGAAATATATATTTCTACAAAAAAAATATATATGTGACTGTAACTGCGGCTATATTCAATTTTGAAAGTTTTAAAAAATTGCCAAGAATTGCATTTCATGCGAGTTGTTGAATTTCAATCTTCTATATTAAAATTTGAAAATTTGCCCCCACAATAACACCCTTATTTTCACTCCCTGTATACCGCGATTAAATGCTTGTTTTGTTGGCATAATTGTCTTGTAGGCCTTCATTCCAAATTACATCAAATCGTCCGTATAGTTTCGGCTGACGAGTGACCACAGACACACGCACAGATGGATATTTTGAAAAATTTTCAAAAATTTTTTCGGGTTCAGGAGTCGTAAAACATCAAAATAACGCAACTTATTTTTCGATTTTTTCAACCGCAATACTTTCTTAATAAAATACTTTTTTGGGTTTTTTAATGGTGTATTTTAAATCATACAGACTAAACGTTTCGATAACACTAACAGTCATCTTCGTCCGTAGTAATATCCATTAAAATTGGTAAAGATGTTGAAACAATACTTTCTTGTTTAGCAAGAAAGTAAAAATTGAAAAACTGTAAAACCATCGCATCTAGACAATGGTCTTAACTACCATGTAGATCAGGGATTCCCAAACTGATATCGACCCCTTGGGGTCTAAATCGGTTTCCCAGAGGTCGACATAAACGAAAACTGATTTTGGGGGTCGACGAGGTTTAAAAATCGACCCCTATTAATTAACACAAGTTCTTATTTGTAACTTTCAAGATACTGTTACGAGTTGCGTTACGTGTACCAAGTTGTTATAAGAATGATTAATATTTTAGTAGGAAGTATCATTGTTGTACTTTTAAAATTTGACGCATATACGCGATTTAACACGAACGAAATCATGTCATGTTCAAGTCCAAACATGCTCCTGATATTTTACTATTATTATATTTTGAAATTCGTTGGAGTTTGAATGATAATACACTCATCTACCAATTTATTTCAAGAGATTACAAAGTGATTACATAATTAAATAAAGTGAATTAAAATGAAGTGATTGAAAAAGAATTTACAAAGTGCTTAGTTACCTACGTGCGTTAATAGCTTAACTATACATTTCTGCAGTTTATGAAAAAGTAACAGGGTAAGTACCAAAAAACGTTTTAATTTTTCTAAGTATTTTTTGAAATTACTTTAGAAAAGTTGTTACCTAAAATTAAAAATGCTCAATTTTCTTTGTTTTCGTTTTTACGCTGATTGGTACCTAATACAAATTTTCTATACTATCCAAGTTTATCAATGAGTAAGTTCGTGGGCATACCTAAAAAACATCCAGTACCTAGATGTAATATAAATAAGCTCGTGTGTAAATTTAACAGTTTAATTGTTGTTTTTTTAAGTAGTTTCTTAAACATTTTTTTGATTTGCAGTTTATTGCGAGTTTTATGATGGCAGACACGAAAAAAAAGCCAAACAATACAGTTTGTGACTACTTGAAGTTTGGATTTATTCCATCTCTATCAAATCAACACTTGCCGATGTGTCTCATATGTAAAAAAAGTATTCAGTAACGATGCCAGGAAGCCTTCAAAATAGAGGACCAATTATTAAGAGTACATGCTGACAAAAAAAGTAAGCCCTTGTCATCCTTTCAAGCACTTAAAGAAAAACTAGAGGAGAGGCCATCCATAAAATTGATGTTTGCGTCATCATCTATGCAAGACGTTGATGGTTTACGAGCGTCCTATAATATATCTTTACTAATAGCAAAGTCGGGTAAAACCCACACAATTGGAGAGCATCTTATTTTACCAGCCATTGCGGAGGTCCTCAACAATGTATTGCACAAGCCCGCACATGATATTATAAACAGACTTCCTTTGACCAATAACACCGTTCAGAGAAGAATAGACGAGATGGGTCGCGACGTGGAAAACATTTTATGCAATTTCTCACAGACCAACATATTTTCTCTCCAGTTGGACGAGTCTACATTACCCGGCAATGAAGCTCTGTTGTTAGGATATGTTCGATATATTGAAGATGAAAATATGTGCCAAGAACTGCTTTTTGTTACGTATTTAGAGACTGATACCAGAGGAGAATCGATTTTTCAGGCCGTGGAAAGTTTTTTTTTACCGACAAAGCTATTCACTTCACTGCGTGATTCACAGACAGCATTTAGTAGCAAAACATCTGAGTCCTAGATTGCACCAGTGTTTACAATATGTTATAAATGCTGTCAACAAGACTCGAAGCAAATTTTTGAACTTTCTGTTATTTGCTTAGCTGTGAGGAAAACGACGAAGTCTTTGCAAGGTTACTTCTGCACACTGAAGTTCGCTGGCTATCAAGAGGCTGTTGCTTAGCAAGATTTTCAGCTATTTTTGAATCTGTGTTGGAGTTTTTACAAGATATCTTTGATATATTTAACCAAGCTAATTTTCAGCTGCAGAGGGACGATCTCCACTTGATTAAAACAAATCAATAATATCGGCCTTTGTGGGTAAACTTATCCTTTATAAACAAAATTTAAGCAGAAAGAATATTCACAGTTTTCGCATTTGTCAAAATTACCAAAAATGCTTCATCATGTCACTCACTTAGACGCATTACACAAGGATTTTACTAAGAGGTTTAAGAATCTCTTAAATTTACAAATTCCTCAATGGATAATAAATCCGTACAATATCACAGCCATGGAAGAATCCAATGTGATAATACAAGAAGAGTTGATCATCATCAGCACAGACGAGGAGCTTAAGTAGAAGTTCAATCAAGGATATCAGAAGTTCTGGTTGCAGCGCAACATTGAAAAACAGTATCCTGCATTGTGGAACATTACTGAAAAATACCTTATCACTTTTCCATCATCATACCTAGTCGAAAAAGGCTTCAGTGTGGTTACAAACATTTTGACAAAACAAAGAAACCGTTTGAAAATCAACGAACACGGAGATTTAAGGCTACAACTCACCAATATTGAACCAGATTTAGCTAGATTGGTAGAAAGTCACCAGGTCCACCCATCACACTGAATTCTTTATTTTTTTGATCTTTGCTTTGCGATTTTAATGTTTTTTTTTTTCAAAAAATAATTACCTACTTATTTTTACGTAATTTGTATTAACAATTGTTAATTACACTTGATATTTACTGAATTTTATGTATATTTATTTTGTTAAATTTTGATGACAAAATGATGTCAAGTTTGCTCACTTACCAACCGCAAAGTTTTTAAATTGGTACGTATTTTGTATCAATAGGAAAAAAACTAGAGGTAGGGTTTTTAAAGTAATTTGGGTCTGAGGTATCAGTTCATTTTGGAAAAGTATTGCTTGAATATGGCACACCAATTGTAAGTGATGTGAAACATTAATTACGAAAAACAGTATTTGATTTAACGCAAAATGAATTGGCAATGGAAGCGTGTAAAATTAATAAGACCGATTGCTTTGATGCGAGGAAAGAATTATGGAAAAAGTTGGATCGTATTGGAGCTTTAGGTAAACAATTAACGTTTCAGAGTTTTTAATTTGTAATATTAAGTATGTTAGGGATAACTGCTGAACCGCAGGAATTCAGATTAAAATGTAAATTCAAGTTTTACTAGGTATATGCAAAAACTAATCCAAATGCTCAAAAACAACATTGTGTAACCGCATTTATTGTTGAAAACAAGTATTGAAGAATTTTCAGGTGCACAAAAATTAGACAAACTAGGAATGAGAGGATCCAGTAGTTCCAAAGGAAAATATATTAGGCGTGAAAATAGAGGTGTTTATGTTTTGATGAGTGGGCTAGATCTTATCTTATATTGGCTGCTTGGATCATTAACAATAAAACAAGCTTGCTGTAATGTTGCTTTTAATTATGCTCATGAACTTTTAACACGTAGTAACTTAATTGGAATTTATTTAGGACAAAATGGCGAAAATTGTATTAAACAACTGGTGCGTGTAGGACCTGCGTCTATAGTGTTGCTCGCGCTTGTGATAAAGGGCATATTAACAATAAAGATTGTGCCGGAGTCATATTTTTACATCAGCAAGAGCGACACAAATAGCATTTGATGCTATTCAAATATTAGGTAGCAAAACGATAATGTTTATGAAATATCTTACACTTTATTGCAATTACCAAACTGTTTAAATATCATTACGAAATTAAACTTGATAGCAGCGGCGACTGGTTTTGAAATTCTCAGGGGGGTGGGGGAGGTCTCGACGTGCGAGTACGAGATATGCGCGGAGAGGCTAGAAAAGAAAAATTTAAACTCCAGTTTAACTTCAATGACTACAATTTTTTGATAAAATATTTTAACACTTCAAAGTAAATATATGAAAACTATAACACAATCAAACAAATAAGAGTATTACAAAGTAACAAAAACTATGACATTACACACCCAAAAAACAAAACTCAAATACCAACAATATTGCTCCAGAAAGAAAGTATTACGTTTAACTTCCGTTTTAAGGATAAATGAATTTACAATTTTGTTAATGTCAACATGTGTATTTTCATTTCGATAAATATAGATTATTCAGTCTTTTTTGTGACATTGTTGTTCGCAGATACGTTTTTAGACGTCGTAACGCAGAAAAAGAACGCTTTGCGGTACAAGAAGATACAGGGATTGTTAATACTATTTTAATAAGTTTCACAAATTCTGGAAAAGATCGCCTATCCGTTATTACTATTATTACCTAGTAGTTACCCTTACATTTTTGGATTTGCAAATGTTCAGGAACATATCTCGATGTAAAGTTAGCTTTTCTTTGTCAAACTCGTTGCCATGAAATAGAACAACTTCTTCTGCATCTGCAATCGCAAATTGTTCCAATTTTGCTATATGACTTAACACATGCTCTTGAAATCTCGACCTTAAAGAAGTCAGATTTTGATTAATAATTTCAATTTCGATAATTTACTTTATAGATTTCTTCCAAGGAATCGTAAACATACGCGACGCATCCGTCATCTAAACGACGAGGTATTTTTCGTTGACGAGGTAAAATTGGATCTTCACAACCCCATTTTTCCCCACTCCATAGTATCTGCCCATAATCTATGGAATTCGTTATTAGGTTTGGATTCAAT
This sequence comes from Vesta saturnalis, assembly GCA_036346205.1. Classification (NCBI taxonomy): domain Eukaryota; kingdom Metazoa; phylum Arthropoda; class Insecta; order Coleoptera; family Lampyridae; genus Vesta; species Vesta saturnalis. The sequence goes on along the minus strand of JARFJB010002263.1, from coordinate 1,578,937 downwards.
GGATCTGATTAAATTTTCGATTAGGATTTTAACGTCTCCATATCACAGTGACTTTTTTTGAAGAATAGCATTAACATGTTCAATTCTTTTAAAAATTATCATCATAGACTTTATCAAAAAAAACGTTTCAAATTTTTGGCAACTTTTAAGATGTGATTTAATGCGCGGCCATCTTGTTGGGCAAAATGGGAGCAATGATGAAGATGATAGTTGGATTTCACTTCCATCGTTGTCGTCATTAAGAGTTGGTTGAACTTAGTGAAAGACGGCACACACTTTCGGCTACTTTTGATAAAAGAAATCGTTTCTCTCAAAACTACTAAAAAATATCGCACTTTAGGGATATTTTGTATTGAATCTTGCACTATTAAAATCAGAGCATGTGCATTGCAATGCACGAATATAGCCGTAGGTTCTAATTCAAAATTTTCCTTTGTAAGCAGGAAACGTGCCGATGACACTTGCCGCACCATGATAACATTGGACGCGAGAATTGGTTATACTTAAACCAAGTCGAGCAGGACATGTTGCACAATTTTTAGAATAGTGTTTGAAGTTGTTGCTGATGTTTAATAAAATCCCACGAATGTTTCTTCAACTTCGAGGCGGTTAGTTACGCAACGAAAACAAATCCCAACCTGTTCTTTGGTAGAAATATCTGAAGTTTCGTCAATAACGATACAGAAAAATAATACACTTTCAATGTCACTCGCTAACCTATTTAGTACATTGCTAGCTAACAACGATAAAATTTCATTTAAGGTGTATAACAAATATAAAAATTAGGGCGATTGATCGGTATTTTAAAAAGGTAAATTGCTCTATGGTCTAGCTCAGTGAGGTACAAACTTATAAAACTTATTGTAATTAAGAGCTCCAGCAGTCGTGAGGGAGGTAGAGATATATTCATAGGTGTAATGAGTATTAAGCATTTGTTTGGTTTGAACCCCACTCAACTTATAGGTTTAATAATTAAAATACAACAAAAATTGAGAAAGTTAAACAACTGTATTTACATGTATATTTAATAAAGCAAAATGTCTGAATAATTTCAGCATAAAATAATTAAAACGATTGAATATTTTACTCAATGCTAAAACGATATTAAATAATTACTAACTTAACACAACTATATTAGCATATAATCTATATTTATTTAAAAATCAAAATGTAGTATGATCAACACAGTATTCAGCAATAATAAAACGTATGCTGATCTATGTCAACAAAATCATAGTACTATAGGTTATGAACTCAAATGTTTTTATCTTTATATCCATATCCAAATTACACCAACTGTTCAATCAGTTCATGGAAACAAGAATGTTTCATGGTTGGTGGTTTCAAGGATACAGATGTATAATCTAAATAAAAGGCATCGTCGGGCACACACACGATTCAGTAAATCAGATTTAGCAGAAATGAAAGTAGTACGTATGATAAGAAGAGAAAGCAAAGAAAAAAAAAGTTTAAGTATTGATGAGAGAAAGAAGCGGTTGGAGCCAGTTCAAGGTTAAACTTTTGGCGGAAATTTAAATTTTGAATTCTTAGAAATCTAAAAATACAGTTTTCAAGGGCAAAGGTTGTTGACTAATAGGGGTATCATATTACATTTTTTTTAAATATAAAAACATAATAAGAAGAATGACAGGTTGCTAAAAAGTAGACCAAGGTCCAATGGTACTTATATTGACGTCATTGAGTCAAGGTCAAATAGATGTCTAAACTAAAAGTAGGTCAAATCGGGATACTTGACAAGTTTAAACATGCTGTAATAAGTACTGAAGTCACGGACGACATTATTCTCATATGCACCGCAGCGAGGTGTGTGTTGAGATCAGTCAGTTAGAAACTTGTAATCGTTAAACATGGAATTAGCAGGGTTAAACCAAAGCACCTACTGCAAACCCTTTAAAAATGTGTATGACCTCGAGATATCGAAAAAGTATAAAGTGATCAATGTGGGAGTAATTAATACTAAGTATGGTGAACGTATAGTGATGGAAATGGATGATTTTAAGTGTGTATTACCTCAACGCCTTTATGATTATTTCAAAGAGGGAGAAACTCGAATTGAAGGATTAGAACGCTGCTAAACACGAAGGATGTGTTCATAAGTAGTTTGGGTGCAGCTGGGAAAACAATAAATACAACATTTTGTTTTTAATAGTAGTTGTGCTTCAACCCCTTCAGTTACGCAAGCTTTAACTAGAATCATTTCTTAAACAGTGTTTAGTCGTAGTGCAATTGCGAGCAAGTAAAGTCGTTATAATGCAAGGAGCAATAAAATCATTTCTGGAACGATCCAAACTCAGAAGTTCACCGTTATATATGGATACCCCACATCGTTGCAGTAACAATATGAACAATAATTTAACATGTTGTTCGTGCTGTCAAAATAGTGATGGTAGTAACAGTAGTAGTAAAAATAAAAATGAAGAGAGAAAAGATTAAGGTTATTCTTCTCCTAACAATGACTGGTCATCATCATCCTCATTTCAACATAGGAATGAAGTGTATAAACAAGCAGCTAATGAATACTTAATTGATTGTGTTTATTATAGACTATCTAATGATACTCATCATGCAAAACGTACTGCAATTGGATGCAGTACACACCTCAACCTTACACCAGTAGTGCGTATGGGGTACGGTTACTGTGATCAAAGTAATAATGTGGTATTAGACATGAACAAATGGAATGAACTTCTAAGATGGCATCCATATGTAGAATTACAATTTTCCCATCCCAAGAAGTTGAAAACAAAATTGATAGGTCAAGTATAAACGAAGAAGAAGATATAATCTATGATCACCATTATGAATCTCCGTCTAGCAATCTTGGCATTTATTACAATTGGGAATTGATTAAAGGATATGACAGAACATTGAAAACTATTATGATAGAAAACTAGAACTGCTGTTCTTGCACATTCAATGCTCATAATGTAGAAGAACTATTCAATTTAAAGGATATAATACGCTATAGATTAGAATATGTTGAGTCCTACAATGTAGTGTGTCTATGAAAAATTTATGCAACAAGTGATTGACTACCGTCGTTTTCGCGAGAAAGAATTTATAAGGACATTGAAGATGTTATAAATGCTAAGTATAATATTAATTCACATAACAAGGTATGCTTAATGGAAATATTGTATTATCGTCCAGCTTATCTAATGTATAGTATTTACTAAATAAAGAAATATTAATAACTATGATTTGTTTTTTATCTTGATTTAAGTATAAATCATCAGACGCAAACGTTAGATGAACGAATTGCAGCTTTGGCAGTCGGTATCACTATGAGAGCAAAGAGAAAATTAGGAATGGGGAGCAAAAGTTGTCATCGTCGTGGTCTACCCAATCAGAAGAAGAAACAGCAGCAGAAATCGTTATGCAATGGTGAAAATTTATTGAATTTACGAAAAACAATAGCTACAAAATTAAACCTATCGGAAATTTTACAGACGCGGCAAAGTTAACGCTTTTAACTGGAAAACGTGTGGCTTGGTTAGAAAGAAATATATTAAAGTTCCTAGAGTAATACCCTTACCTAAACAAGGAGGGTCATGCTTTAGCCGGTGGTGCGTCGGGAATTGCTAAAGCAGTCAATGAGGCTCCGTGAATAAGAAAGGCGGCACAATTTATCTAAAACCATGTAAATCTGGTGGTGGTGCTTTATATTTAAATCCGTTCCCAAAAAAACTGAATGTATCCCCCGAAAGACCGTTAACAGGTATTGATTTAAAGAAATACAACAATAATGTACCATACTTTAGGGATATGTTTATGAGAGATAGCATGCCTAAATTACCATGGAAAAATGAATCTGAAATTATTAACTTAGATAGCCAAAGCGGGCCACGTACGCATTGGGTTTGATACAAAAAGCGTGGTAAAAAGGTGTGGTATTACGATAGTTTCGGTAATCTTCGACCACCAATCAAAGTTACTAACTACTTTCGGGGATGTAAAATTTATTATAATTACATACTTTCGGGGATGTAAAATTTATTATAATTACAACCAGGGTCAAGAATTTAATACTATTATTTGAGGGCACCTATGCCTCCAATTTATGTATAAATAATCGATCAACCTCAAATTTTCTCAGTTATGTCGATAACATTCAGTTTAGAAGGTATTGGTAACACAGCTAGTTACAACTTCCATCCGTCGATAGAGCTAGATTTGAGGAAGAAATACGTTATCGGATTGGTGGGAGTTTACGGTTGCAACAGCATTGAAAACATTTATACAGGCAGCTATAGATTTTATTTTAGAGCAAATCCATCTCATTTGCGAGTGCTAATATTTCACACGGTGCATATGAGTTAGATGAAATTAGCGATTATCTCACATCTAAGATACCCACAAAGGTTTGTCATACTAAGTATAAAATATTAGAACCAAGTATTTTACATACGTCTGCGTTAGACATCCAAATACTTAAACACACTAAGCAACACGTAGAGTGCAATATTATGAAAGTATCTTATGGAAATGGGAAACCTGAAAAAGTATTATATGAGATTGACGATTAAGTCCCACCAGGTTATCGTTTAGATAAAATTCCCAGCAATACGCAATATTTAGAAGTAAAAACGAACATAATTAGTAATATATTAATTAATTTGACTAATCAAAAGTGTGAATTAATAGACTTTGGTCAGAGTGAACCATTGACAGTAAGTTTAATACTAAAAGAGCATGGGTCTGAGAATTAATCAAGGACCAATTTCATCTTTCAAAAATCCATATAAAAGACATCATCGCTTCAGTAAGTCCTTAATTAGTCGCCAACCTTCATTGCGGTTAACATCTGCAGGGCAATACTTTTTAACGTCAATTGGTTTAAAAGCTCTCACCGACAATGACCGAATTATTAAACGTTTTTCAAAACGTACATTTTGATGATATTACAGTTAAATCAGATATTTACACTTATATTCCGTATGGATCTTCTAAGTATGGAAGAAATACGCATCTTAATTCAGTCAAGATCTAATTACGGCTACCTACGATGGCTTTCTGTACATAGAAGGTAAGATTGAACTCAAAAAAGAAGATGAAAAAAAATCATGCAAGTTAACCAATAATTTTCCCAAATTTCTTTTTGAAGAAATTCGTTATGAGTTAGGTGGTCAAAGAGTGGACATTTGCAGAAATCCGGGTATAACATCTACACTTAAGGGATATATTTCTTATACGGTAGGCAAGAGCAAAGCACTAAGCCATTTGGGGTGGTCCCAAAGAATAAAGAACCATTACAGGCAGAATTCGATGAGCAAAATGGAGAAAGATCTTTTACAGCATGCATACCATTGAACCACATATTTGGAATAATGGAGGATTATAGCCAAGTAATCGTGAATATGCGTCAAGAGTTGATTTTAATTCGATCTAGAAGCGATACAAGCTGCTACTATGGTGACGTTGATGCGACAATAACCTTAAATAAAATTCAATGGAAAGTACCACACTTAACACTTAGTGATGCTGCGAAACTTAAAACTTGTTTCAAGGAATCAATAAAAATTCTATTATTACTGTTCCATTTCGTCAAAGGAAGTTACATGAATTACCTGCTTTAAAACAAGCTTCCTCAGACATATGGTCAATACAAACGCCAACGTAACTGGAAAAACCACGTTGGATAATTGTTGCAATAAGGTAAAAGGCACACAAAGTTGGAAAGGGCCGGAAATTTTGATCACATTACCATCAGAAACCTTACTTACAGTACATCTGAATTCTGAGCATTATCCATATGAAGCAATGAACTTCAGTGCTAACCAATACATACCTGCCTATCACAATTTTTTTGAAATTCCGATGTGATTACTATGGTGAAGATGCATTATTCAACTATTCCGAATTCAAATCATGTCCAGTATTTGTAATGAACTGCTCTAAACAAAATGAATCCTTAAAAAACTCAACAGTAGAAATTAAATTGGAAGTGGAATCTCTAACATCTTTCGATAGCGGAATCGTTGTCTATGACCTTACTTTCCATGACGTTATTGTGCAGTACAGTCCAATTACTGGAGAAGTGAAATAAGTATAATTATTGTAAATTACACTCTATATGTATGGTATATAAATGAAAATGTTATAATTATTCGTTTAGTTTTATTTCATCCACCACCAAAGATGAAAGTAGTTGCTCAGAAACAAAAACTTCCAATTCAAAATCATGACCTTGATGAAAAGTCTAGTACTCCAAAACATGGCGATTTACTTCCTAACAGTATACGTGGCATTATATGCGGTCCGTCCAATTTCGGAAAAACAAACGCAATGATCAGTCTGCTTACTGAGAAAAATGGTTTGAAATTTAAACATGTATACGTATACTCTAAGTCATTGAATCAAAACAAGTACAAACTTTTACAGGAAATCTTACTTCCAATGAAGGATATAGGTTACTTTAGCTTTAGTGATAATCAAGATGTGATTGAGCCTAATTGTGCAAAATCAAACTCTATTTTTATTTTCCATGATATCGCTTGTGAAACGCAAAATAACATAAGAGCATATTTTTCTATGGGTAGACATAATGATATTGAATTTCTATTTGGGTCAAACTTGCAGTAAAATTCCAAAGCAATTAATTCGTGATAATGCCAATCTAATTATATTATTTGAGCAAGATGAATTAAACCTAAAACATGTATATGAGGATCATATAAGTCCCACCATAAGCATGAAATTCTTTCGGAACATGTGTTCAAAGTGCTGGGTAGATCCGTTTGGTTTATGATCATAAATAAGGACGCTGAAGTTAATAATGGTCGCTATAGGAAAAGGTTTGATGAATATATTATACCATATACTGCTTACAGTAGTTTAGTAGTCAAGGATCTGTTTAGGTATTAACAGCTATCTCTTCTGGTAAACCGATGCCTGTTCAGTAAATCACGTTTTGCTACAATGGATAACAAGGAGATGATATTAAGGAAAAAAAGTATGCAGGCTCGTAAAATAATACAGCAGCAGTATAACAGTATTAAAACTGCTCGCATTAATAAGGAAAGAACATTTGAAAGTACTTATAAGTTCTAATAGGACGTCTAACTGAAATACTAAATAAAATCAAGCCCATTGACGTTAAACCCAAAAAAAAACGCCCCCATTCGTATTTCTAAGAAACTACGCTACTACCCCCACGAGCTCCTTAGCTTAAGTTCAAAGGGCGCCAGGCTTCACTTCACGATATGATTCAAGAAAGGGTGCTACTAACCCGCTAGCTCAACTACCGTTTTTTCCAAGAAATCCTCCTCCAGGTTTTCATGCACCATTTTTCTTACATACATCTGTCGTGGAGAGATTAATACTGAAGAAGAAGAAGAACCGCTTAGTATCACAGATGATTCTACTGCCCGTAATGAACCCATCTTACAAGAAGAAGAATTTCTCGAGCAGTACAATGAATTGCTTCGTATATACGTTGAACGTATTATGAGTGATGCTGATGGTGTTATTGATCGTACTTATAGAGTCCACTACGATACCAAAACTGACGAATGGACAATTGGTAATAGTCGCGTTACAATTAAAGGAAACGATATGATCATTAAAGGCGTCACGTACAAAGGAACTCCAGGTTTATATGATCTGCTTATTATGAATGAGACCAATTTAAATCTAGTAGATTCAAAAGATAGAAAAGATTATAAAAGTATTTTAGAAGCTACGAATGTCGCAAGGCGAGATTATGAAGTAAGTGGACAAATTCGAGGAGGCCGCAGCCAAAAGTATACACAAATAATCAAACTCTTGCTGTCATCATCGCCCACAACTAAAAGAGGTGGAGCTATGTTTTTTAAGGAATTAAAAAACAGGCCGATTGAATACAAATATTGGAACGATATACATGAACATGATCTAGAGGTACTGTGAGCAGAAAAATTGAGGGGAAACATAGGTGTAGTAAATGACATAATATCAATTGTAGAAGAACTATATGAAGATGGATACATTGAAAAACGAAACAGTCGTTTTTAAACAGTATAAATGAGGATGCATTGATGTCGACATATCATAATTAAAATGCCCCTTGACAAATTTGGACGTTCACATGCCCAGTATCAATTCAAGAAATTAACCTCTCCGTTTAAACTGATTAATGATAATCAATTTGGTCTCGAGAATAAGAGACTCAGCAATATTTCCAATCACATAGACCCTCAAGATGTTATCACCAAGCAATACTTTTTATCAAAAAGGTTCAATTTGGATGGAAACCGTTTGACACAGTTAGCAGACCCTGAAGAATCAGGTGATGCTATAAGTAAAGGATACCTTGATTTTGGTCTACAAGGAGTTCAGAAAACGCATAGAAGTTACCAAGGCCATGCAAACAATCTTCAAAAAGGGTCGGAAACCTACCAATTTGCAGACAGATGCAGGAACGAATTCTACAATGAGCATTTTACTAAACTAATGCAGCATTATGGAGTCTATCACTACTCCACCTATAGCACAGAAAAGGCTTTAGTCTGCAAGGTAAATACTGGATTGACACAATTGATACCATAACGATGGATTATAACGATCGTAAGTATAGATCTACCGAATGAAGCCCAAAGATATCGGTAATCATACAAAGCTGGAGGCTTACACTCACATTAAAAAAAACATTCGATAGGAATCGATATTGTGTGGGTGACATAGTACGGATGAGTAAATTTAAAAGCAATTTCGCTAAAGGATACACACCTAATTGATCTAGTGAACCATTTAAGATTGTGAAAGTTCATAATACTAGCTCCACCACATATATGTTGAAAGACATGAAAGGAACACCTGTACTGGAAGGGTTTTATGAACTGGAATTACAGAAAACAAATTATCCCGATGTGTACCTGGTAGAAAAAGTGCTTCGCTCCAAGAATAATAAGTTATTCGTAAAGTGGTTGGGATTGGATGAAAGATCATGGATCAATAAAGACGATATTGTTTTATAGCTAGACATTTAACTAATATAGCCATAGGACTAGTTTGTATCAAAGGGTGTAGCTTTTAGATGAAATAAAAACACATAAAGAAAATAATTGTATTTTATTTATAGATATTCAATAATTAAGGTTTTTCTAAAATTTGATTAACTTATATAGTAAACCTAACGTACTTCTGTAGTTATTTAAATTACTGGATGGCCATATTTCTGAATCTGGTTCACACGTCCATCCCAAGTAGGAATTTGGATTTGTTTCATCTTTATCGATGTTTTCTAATACCTAGTAGAAAATTGCTCCTCGTTTTCCCACGGTTGAAACTTATATGTGAAGTTTTGTTCTAATAATATTTCAATCAAAATATCGAGGCACTTGTAGTTAGCACAATATGCCGCATACAATGTTATGTGAATTAATATTATGCTTAGCATTTATAACATCTTCAATATCTTTATGTGTCATCGGCACTACCGTTGAATTCTTTCTAGCGAAAACGACGGTAGCCAACCACTTGTTGTATGAACTTTTCAACACCAGATTGTAAGATTCAATAAATTCAGGACGAGATATGAATAAAGCTTTTCTTTGTATTTCACCTTTTATGCTCTAATGAACCTAATTATGTCCGCGTCCAATTCTGTGCCCGCGTCTGCGTCTCTGTCTCTATCTGTGTCTGTCTGCGTCTGCGTGTGCGTGTGCCCGTGTCCGTGTCCGTCTTCGTGTCCGTTTACGTGTCCGTGTCCGTGCCCGCGTCTGCGTCTGAGTCTGCCAAGTCTGTGTCTAAGTCTACGTTTGCGTGAGCGTGTGTGTCTGTGTCTGTGTTTATGTCTGTGTGTGCGGGCGTGTCCGCTTCTGCGTTCGATTTTGCGCCTGCGTCTACGTCTGCCAAGTCTGCGTTTCCGTGTCCGTATCTATGTGCGTGTCCTCGTCCGTGTACGTGACGGTGTACGTGTCAGTGTCCGTGCCCATGCCTGTGCCCGTGTCAGTGTCCGTGTACGCGTCCACGTCCGTTTCTGCGTCTGCGTCTGCAGCAACAACTGCTTGTGTGTTTTGGACTTAGTATATAGGGTCGTCCTTGTACAGAGTGCGTCCTAAACTGTAGTAACGTTTGGACGATATACAATTTAGATTGCTTGTTTAGGGGATTGCTTCTATAAGAATTTTAAATGTTATGCTTATTTAACAGCCTTTCTGAACCTTTATGTATTATGTTTGCTTTATCTATACTGCTAATTGCAAGTAAATTTAATTTCTTTGTAGTTACAAAGAAGCAAGGGTAGACATCCAGTGGAAGTTTTAGTTTATATTTTGGTTTTAAAGTGCGTTTTGGGTTGATTTAAAACTGATATATCAGTTTTAAGGAGAGCTCTTACCAAGACTTCGGTTTAGAGTTACTTGTTTCACTTGGTACTCAGGTTTTGTTTTATTTTTAGGGTCAAATTGGATGTCGAACCGTGCACTTGTATATTTTTTATTTTAACCTATTATAAGTTGTTCAATATTTTTTAAATTATAGGTTTAGCACTTTCCAGAAAGGTAAGTGGGTTACTACTAGACCATTTGGGTCAGATTTATTTTAGTTTCATTTCTCTAAAAATAATAATTTTTTTTGTTAATTTACGAATAAAAAATTTACATTAAACAAGGTGGTGTTAAACGATCGTCAGTTGATTCTTTACTCCTGTGACCCAGGATAAAAATTCCTAGCCAGACCTTTTACCTGGTTGGACTTAGTCCAGCGTTATGAACAAAGGGGAGCGAGCAAGCAACCTGTAGTAACGAAATAAGTATGGAACATACATTTAAAGGATATAAAGGAGTGTTAGTTACTTAAATAAGCAAGTCAGTCATTATTAATCATTAGTAGCATATCAATCTAAACATAATGTAAGTGTTAACTAGTAAACGTTAGTTCTTTATGAATTATTTAATTCATCATAGACCAACTTCCAAGTGCAACCCTACAGGACCAATGTTGCACAACATGGCGATCATTTCCAGTACGGCTAATCCGCTAACTGCGAAGATGACATGCCAAAAGTGTAATGTTAACTGGGAAGAAGGCATGTACAGAAAAAGAAAAGATAAGGTAAATCATGTAATGGGAAGCAATAAAATTTCGTTAACATATCTTATTTTATAATAATATAACAAAGTAGTCAAAGCGTAATAATGGGAATGGATTAATTACTAGTGTGAATCAAAATCAAGATGGGAAAGGGTTCACGTGGAAAGAAGTGGGTATAATTTTAGTCATAATGTTAATAATAGTAATTTTAGTGCCATATATAATAAAGCGGTATAATAGACATGTCACCAAGAAGATACACAGAAATGTTAAATATGATAAATAAGGTTTAAGTTAAAATACAAAGTCAACAGTTAAAAAGTAAACATTATGATAGTAAATTATCGAGTGTGAATCAAATTTACATGGAGTCAGCATCAACAAGTGTAATAGTGAAAATTGTGTAAAACAGTTTAAAAATGTTAAGTGTAGTGTTACTCAATCAAATTAGGATATTGTAAAAATTAAGGTGAGTCATTGGCTTTCTTTCCTTTATTGTTTGTCTACACGATTATTTACAATTTGGACGACAACTGTGTTGTTTTTTTTTCTATTAATACATGTCTTTGGTTATTAATAACTTAAATAAGATTACAGATGAGATAAATTTAGTCATAGAAAATTTAATTCCAAATGATAGATTAGTAAAAAGTGAAAGAAAAAGGGAGACAATTAGAGGTAAATTAGTAGATCAGTTTAATAAATTTATAAGTTTAACCCTTAATTGTTATAAAGAAGGAATTCATAAAAAATCGTTCATACGTTTGCAATTATTAAATGTACGAATAATGTATCTGAACGCATTGGTACACATATTATTAAAGAAGGGTTATTAGAAACAGTAGTGGATGATATCGCAGAAGAGGAAGCTGAACAACTAGACAAGGAACTACAAGCTAGTGTCGCAACGAGAATACCAGCAAGAAAAGAATGTTTTGATATTGCTAATATTTTACCAAAAAATTTTAGCGTGACAACTCAGAATCAGATTCATTTCTGAATGGTCTTGAACTTTTAAAATTAAATATTGAAGGTCATGAAGATATAGTTAATGCCTGAATAAAAACTAGATTTTCAGGTAGCGCGAGTAATTTAATAGCACTACTGTTAAGACAGTCAAAGAAAATGTATCAGACGAAAGAGCAAGAATTTATTTTGAATTAACTGAATTTACGCCAATACTGAAAAATCGACAAATAACGTTCTCGGCATGTCGAACAGAAGAAATTATTCTAATCAAGACAGTTTTCGATGTAGCAACTCAAATGGTTACAATCGTGGAAATTTTAGTGGCTTCAGAAACACCAAGCAACGTTACAAAGATAATAGTTATCACAACAATAAGTATAATAATAACAACTCTTTTAGATCAAATCATTATCGACAACAACGTGGAAGGTGGAATCGAGGATATTATAATCAGCGACGAACAAATCATAATTCTGGGCGGTATATCGTTTACAACATGCAGGACCAACATACTCAAGATCCACATCCAGCGGAAAACTATCAGAACCCCTCCCAAACTGGTCCGATGGGAGGGAAGTAAGATGTTTAAATTTGGAATTAGGATTAAGTAATTTTATAATTGTAAAAACACAGATGACTAGTGATAAGGGTTAACATTCATAGTGGATTCGGGAGCAGACATTTCCTTGATTAAACGAACATATGTGAATCCAGAACAAATTGTAAATTTTGGGAATACAAGTAACATTCGGGGTATAAGTAAACAATCGATACAATCTAATGGAACAACATATACAAATGTAATGTTTGAAAATGAAATCGAAATTTATCACAAATTTCACATAGTGAGCTCAACATTTCCTCTGTCAAGTGATAGAATTCTTGGTAGAAATTTCTGTAAGAAATTTGCATGTACTGTTGATTATAGAGAATGGACGTTAAAATGGCTGAAAATTCGATGGAAATTCCGATTTATGAAAAATTTTCTAAGTCAAAAATTATCATACCTCCAAGATGCGAAGTTTTGAAAAGAATTAATTCAGTGTTTTGGAACGATAAATCGGATAAAGTAATTGAAAAACAAGAACTGGAACCGGGAGTATTTATTGGTTCAAGTATTATTTCTTCTAGTGCTCCATACGTTCAAATACTTAATATAAATACGGAAATTGTTAGTATCCATATCAATAATGTCGTGTTAGATAATTTAGAAAACTACTTTATTTATAATACACAATCAATATCTAAGAGAAATCCGGTAAACAAGTTATTTAGTGAATTAAATTTAAGTGAGACGCCTGATTATGCGATAGAATAGTTAAAAAAGTAGTGTGCGGAGTATGCAGGCGTTTTACATCTGGAAGGTGATCAATTAAAATACAATAATTTTACAAACATAAGATACGTATGAAAAGCAATGAGTCTGTAAACAATAATAAAATTACAACTTTCCATATAATTTAAGAACTGAAATGGATCAACAAGTAAACGAGCTATTAAAAATGGTGTAATAGAAGAATCTTTCAGTCCATATAATTCGCCAATACTTTTAGTGCCAAAAAAATCAACCGTCGAGAAACAAACGTATAGAATGTGCATAGACTTCAGAATGTTAATAAAAATATCATTAGTGAAAATTTTCGAATTCCAAAAACAGCAGAAGTACTCAATAATCTTGGCAAATGTAAATATTTTTCTGTTTTTGACTGTGCTAATGGTTATCATCAAGGGAAATCACAAGTTTTTCGACAGCAGGACAATTTCAGTTTTGCCGCAGTCCTTTTGGCCTAGCAAACAATCCAGCAAATTTTCAACGAATGCTCAACATAGTTTTAAGTGGAGTACGTCATTCACACTTTTATTTTGACGATATTGTTTGCACAGGAAAAAGTGTAAACGATGCTTTAAAGAATTGGATTAAGTTTTTGAAAGGTTAAGGAAGTTCAATGTAAAGTTAAATCCAAAAAAGTGTAATTTTTTCTTAAAAGAAGAATCATTTCTTGGACATACCTTAAGTGAAGACGGAATTAAACCAAATAAAGGCAAACATCTCGTAATAAGAAATTATCTAAAAGCACAAAACTAGAAGCAAGTAGTACGTTTCATATCATTTTGTAATTATTTTAGAAAATTGATCTTAAATTGTAATGAGATCATTGAACCATTGCGTGAAATGTTGAAGAAGAATGTAAAATTTTATTGGGATGAAAATTGTGACAAAGCATTTCAACAGCTCAAAGATATTCTGTTGAGTGAACCAATTTTAAAATATCTTATTTTGATTGTGATTTTGTCATTTATGCTGATGCCAGTGCAAAATCAAGAATATGGTGGAATATACTTGTCGAATATGCAAGTAGATCATTAACGTCGGCAGAACAAAAACGTCCAGTGGTGGAACGTGAATTAATAGCAATTCATTTTGCAATTCAACAATTTTGTCGATATACACGGTGTTTACTAAATAGTGTTTCAGCTAGCGTTATAGCCCATGCGAATCTGAGAAGAATTAATGCTAGGCGATGCGCCGTTTCTTCTAACGGGCCATCCAAAAATGACATTAAATTGCAACGTTGGAAGCTACATGTAAACAAACTCACCACATGGTACGTGACACAAGGCGCCAGAAGCATATTGGTGATCAAAACAATACAAAAAGTACAGAACACATTTTTATTCATGAATCGTCAAATTCAGAACTTTGGTGATCAAAAAAACAAAGTACAAACGCATTTTTTATGAACATATTGTTAGCAGCGAGTTTCCTAGATATAACCTACTGAATATCTGCGTACTAATTAATAGTACATGATCACCAGTGAAATAAATCGAACGACCAATTAAAATGCTGTCATCGATGTAACTCACCACAAAATTGGCCTTGTTCAGTAGTATTCAACAAAATTAGAAGTTCAACATCAATATTTTGTTTGAAATAGAATTTACGGATACTTTCGATTGAAATAAAAGTCGTCAAATTTCGAACTTTGGATGGCTCGTGAGAAGAAATGGCGCACTAGATAATTTGTTGCCTGTTACCTGGACTATAAACATACAGAAACTTTGAACCTAATTAATATACACCGTGTAATACAATAAACATTTTACATTATGTGATCATCGTGCTCTACAATATGTTTAATTCAAGATCAGCAAAAGATAAAATAGTAGACAGAAATTAGAATGGCTTTAGATTTAATTATACAGTGTGCATCTGAAATAAAAATGATACGATACCTTATCGATTGGAAATAACATCGAAACAATTGAAGAATTAGCCGAAAGTAGAACAAGTTAACGATGCTGGAAGGCAAGTACAAGAAATACAAGAAAAAGGAATAAATTGAAAGAATATGAAAATAATAGTTTTAATTCATATGAAGTAATAAAATGCATAGTGTAAGAACTGATAAATGAAAATTATGATATCTAAAAGCAAATGATCGATCATCAAATACATTTTCCAATGGCAAAGCAACTTAGAGCGGTTTTGCATAGCATGTAAGGATAGCTAGAGAGTGTAACGTCTTTAAAGTAAAAACATGTAAGAATGATAAATTGTTTCTTTAAAGTAGATGAAGTGAAGAAAGCAGCAAATGAAATATTAGAAGAAGAAAATCTACAAATTTTCATACACCCGGCACACATTAAAATAGGAAATGAAGATGAACAAATGAAACTTATTGAAAACTATCTCAATTCTAAATCAATTGGTCATATGGGATCGAAAAAATGATACAAAAGTTTAAGAAGTAAATACTTTTTCAAGAATATGGCTAAAAAAGTAAGGAATTATGTAAAACGTGTAAAACATGCCAAATGAATAAAAGCAAAGTTTCCAAAATATAACCCATGGAGATCACGCCAACCCCTCCAGAAATAATGGATATAGTAGTATTGGAGTTGGCTGGTCCTTTGCAAATCACAGAAGAAGGTTCTAAATATGTGTTAGTGGTTCAGTGCGAACTATCGAAGTATTCAATTTCAGTCGCGATTAAAGACAAAACAACTCACAGTGGCGAAAGCATTATGTTAGTGTATGGTAACCCTCGTGTATGCTTTACAGATTTGGGATCTGAATTTATGTCTGAACTTTTTAGTGAATTAATGAAAAGAATGGATATTACACATAAGAAGGCCACTCCATACCATCATCAAACCTCAGGATCAAATGAAAAATCTCATCTAGCGTTAATAACATTTTTTAGGAATTTCTTAAAAGATAGTGATTTGGAAAATTTAGTAAAGTGCTTTTGTTTTGTTTACAATACATTACCTCATGCAGTGACAAATATTGCCCCATGTACGTTATTGTTCAATAAAAGTCCGCGTCAATCAAAAGAATTAGAGTCAGTGGTATATGAACCAATTTATAATTTTGATGACTATATTAGGGAAATGAAATGTAAGATTAGGTATTGTCGCGAAAAGGCATCCGAAGTATTAGAAGGCGAAAAACAAAAACGGAAAATAAAGTATGATAAAGATGTAAGACCTTTAGACATACAAGTAGGACAAAAAGTTATACTAACTAAAGAGAGAATAGAAAAAATAAATTAGACACACTTCATATTGGCCCGTTTGATGGAATAAGCGGCCCAAATTGTAGAATGAGAACAGAATGAGAAAGTCAATATGAATAAAGTGTCAATTAGGTTGACGTAATTGTGGAATGAATTTAGAGTTTCAACAGTGAAAATGACTTTAAGAATGTATTTATATAAAACACTGTATTTATTTCTTTTAAGTATATTACAGCCTATTATTTATTCTTTATGTTTACGTTTATTATGCACCAATCTTTATACATATAGTTAGTTTCTTTTGAATTTTTCTTAAAAAAAATTTTTTTGTAAACAAACCAGGAAGGGAGATGATGTGCCCTTACTTAGAATTAGATATCGTAATAGTATTTATTGCAACTCAATTATTAAGCGGTATGTATTAAACATTAAATGGTGTCACCTAGTTACGCAAGCAAGCAACCTGTAGTAACGAAATAAGTAAGTAACACACATTTAAATGATGTAAAGGAGTGTTAGTTACTTAAGTAAGCAAGTTAGTCATTATTAATCATTAGTAAGTGTTAACTAGTAAACGTTAGTTCTTTATGAATTATTTAATTCATTATACACCAACTTCCAAGTACAACCCTACACGACCAAGGTTGCACTAAAACATCAGTTCTCATTTGAATTTAATACTTCCAACTCATAGATACTTATATCACATTTCAATATGCTTCACATAATGCTCGATGCTTCACTAAATATTCTTATGGGGTAACATTTACCTACACCAACTTACATTATGTACACACAAAAAATTCCTTGTGCAAACTCACGTTCATACTTTATCAAAAATACGTTGTATACACAACACAAGACTCCATATACCCAGTGCGTCAAAATAATCTCACACACTCTGTATTTTGGAAAAGTGCCATAAGAACAGTCCTATTATTTTAGCCCAAATAATATATGGTTAAAGTATTGATCTCCTTTTTTGTAACACACTGTATAATATAAATAAATAGATTTACTGATTCAAATAAAAACACTTGGAGGTAAATGAATTTGTGGAATAGTTGAAGCGTCACAAAAGGAGCTACATTTTCAGTTTCTTAGTATGCAGTTGTAACCTACTATTAGCCTGTTTTTAAAGTAAGTAAAATCCTATTTGCAAGTTGTAACACGTATACCAAAAAAAAAAAAAAAAATAGGGAACTAATATTTGTTTTTCCCCCTCAGAACCCTAACTCCGTTCCTTCCGATGCACCCATCCTCATTCTCACCATGCATATATACGTAATGTATGTATGTATGCTGGGAATCCATGATTGTGGCTGAAGGAGCTTGGAAAGCTCCAGCAGCACGCCCTTCCCCTTGGGAAGGAAATGAAATACGTGGCTTTTTCTTTTTTTCTTTGGTGTTGTCTTAGTTGTCCGCAAAACGTAGTTTAGTAATAACTTACATAAGGTGGTACTCGACAGGCATGTAAGTAAAGGGAGGTGTACGAGTTTGCCCCTCCGTTTGGTTCCCATTTGCTATATTAAAGTTGAAATATATGCATGAGGACAAATTGAAAATACATCTCATTACATACAGGTATTGCAACAAAATTACACCATAATAGCATAATATGTAACGTATGCTCAACGTCTCACCTCGTGATTTTGTCTGGATGCACCCCTGAAATACTATAATAATTCTCCCCAAGTTTCACAATAGGTATCTATCTCAAATTAAATACTAATTCAAATAAATAAGTAGAATAAAAATTAAATAATTACATATTTATTTAATACCTACAAATAAACACTTCGTACAACACTCCTTGTGTTTTAAATTAAGTATACATAATTAAAATAGTTTAGAAAATATTTGTTACTACTAACAACAACAAATGGCACTTTGTGCCTATTTCTGACTAGATTTCACTCGTATATATAACTTTTTTTAAATAAAAATAAACTCTCTAAATAAAACACATAGATTTTGTTAATTAAAAAGTACAATTATGTTAATTCTTCGCTTTACAGTATAATAATTAAGCAAAAAACAACAACTTAATATTACAAGAAATTATAAAATTTGCTTAATTTTTGCTCTACGTGTTTGCAAATACTTCTTAGAAATTAATGTGCAGTAGGTATTTAATTTTTTGTATAATGGGAGGTTATAGACGTACTTTTCATTACCCTTAAATAATTAAATAAAAATGTGTTGCTAAACATGTTTTCATATAAAAATAAGTGTTAACATCACATTTTTAATGGTGACTGTGAATCTAATAATCAGTTTCGGGCAAGACACTCCACATTAGCCTTTTGAAGGAATGGCTTTGTTGAATATCTTCATCAGGAATTCCCATTGAGTTATAATCGTTTTGTTGCTGAGGTTGATAGTGTGGAGGATTTTGGGGCTTCTTCAAAGTTTAGGAAGTGTAAGGTAATTATGGAACTAGACAATTAATAATTGAAGGTCTTTACCTTGCCTGGTACAGCTCTATTAGGAACATAAACTCTAGATTGTGGAGGAACGGATACTTCCTTAACGTGATCGCCATAAGCTTGTTCTTGAAGAATTTTATAAGTTTCGCTTTTTGATGGATCGTATTTAAGGGCTCGACGAGAACTGCAATAGTAAACTGTTAGGAGCTATTAGTTTTGATTTTCGGTACTTACATGTTAGCACCAGTTTGCCTGTGTAAAGTGTCAGCTATGTTGGGATCGCTGTAGAGTCCAATTGGAGAATTAAATTGTTTGTGAACCACCTAATTAATAAATGGAAAATTATATATTAATGTATTATACTTTGTGAAGGATTGAAAAAGTTACTGCGTTTGTTTGAATTCTGATAAGATAATATTAAAGCGGTGCAAATGTTTGTTTCTCAATGCTAAACTTAATAATTTTCAATAAAATAGGAAATGCTGGCTTTGTGGTAAATCTAAATTTTCATCATAAGCGTAGTCATGTTTTGATATAAGTATTAAAACAGACCGATGATATAACTCCATCCAAATCGCTGTCTTATGATTACTTAACAAAAAATGTATGCAAAAAAAATACATTTGCATCATTTTAATAATATATTTTGCAAGAACTAATGTCTTTAGTGGTTATAATTTTAAAGTAAGCATCAATATAAACAGCAAATAGACAAACTTATAAACGCAAATGTATTCAAAATTTGAAAAGATTGGTGGTCTAGTGGCAGTGTCAGAGAAAGGAAACTATCTTGTCGTATTAATAACGTAACCAGTACTTTGGAATGTTTAAGTCCATATTCGAAATTATCGTTTGGTCTTCTATCTTCTAAAGTCCAGATCCAACAATCCTCTGGGTATTATGTACATTTTGGTTTTTTTTATGTTCTTCTTATACACTAAAAAAATGTTATTTATTAAAATTAGCAAGTGTTAAAACAAATAGTCTTGCTCTGTAATGAATACATGGATATGCGCAAAAACAAAAATTGCACACATTTTTTGAATACGCAGCAAACAATACTGGCACACTTAGTAGACTTGTTTCAAACAAACTTTTTTGTGTTACGGTTAACTGTGTTAGATATATCTTCTTAAAAACAAAGTATAAAAGCTCCAATTATTATAATAACCTGTTTCGAAGGATCATCAGTAGTAATTCTTTGAAGAACAGAATCGGCAACCTACATGTAAATAAAATAGTGAGAGCGTTAAGCAACTACATCTAATATAGACTTTTTGACACAAAAAATGCAACACTACATTACGATATTTGTCTTAGAGACTTTTGATTAGAGAATTCGCTTAAACTAAGCGAGAATAAGATGCTTATAAAGATTTTTGAGTAAATAGTTTCATAAAGACCAATTATTATGATACGAAATAAATTTTTACTGTAATTTGTGCACTATTTCGCATATATTCGATCATCACCAGTTAGAATTTGCATTTTTAATGTCATAGTGAGTTTGCATTAAAAAAATAAAATAAGAGTAGGATGATTAACTCTAATCTATGCAATTACTTTTTAAATTTTACTGCCGAAAGGCAAAAGCATTAATTAATAAGTATACGAAATTCCAATTTCTATAGTTTAGATATGCGTTGGTTATTAAAAGCCAATGATTTTGACAAATTGAGGATACCTTTTGTTTTAGATAATGTTCAGCATCTAAATGATGAGGACGTGCTCTGACGCTTGGATTGGGATGATGACGAAGGTAACATTCAGTTACAGTTTGATCAGGCTTCACTTTCGCCCCTGGTAGTACTAGCGGGGTTGTACGATATGGCTATGATAACATACATAAAGACGAAAGGTATCAATTAGTAGGTGAGAAATAAAAGTAAAAATAGACAATACAAACGTTTAGGTTGTTACACATCAAACCAACAAGAAACAGTGCGAGATATGTGGTGATGTATATGAGAAGTATTAAAATAGTTTGTACATTTTTTATTAACGAAATTATCAAACCTAAGATTATGTATTAGATACTTGTTGCTTGTTTAACAGGTACAGCAGTTGTGCATATTTTCTGTTTGTATAAATCATTTTGCTCAGAATAATGCAATTGTTACAGAGAGTAACAAAATTAATAATACATGAAGCAGAGTTATCTGAATAGATATCAAAATCAACAAAGAAACACGTGTAAAATTATCCAGGTACACGTCACTACAAGTGAGGAACGATGTATGAATACATGAATGAAGCGTTAACTAAAACGAAACTACATTGAGAAACTTAACGAAAACTATGCATAAGCAAAGACTCGAATGAGCAAGAAACACGCTCATATGGACTGGAGTACGAAACAGTAGACGAGAATTATTATCAAATTATGCCAACGACAACAGATCTAATGAACATATTATTTAAGAAACGGAAACAAAGAAAGGGCCTGGATAAAGTCCAAATACGGAAAAATCAAACTGATTTAATGATTACCAACAATAAGACTATGGATACCGCAATACTAAACTCACTACATGTAACTAGTAATTATCGAATGCTGAAAGTGAATTCAGGATTAATACAGAGAAGGAAAGGAGAAACAAACATAGTACTGTTCACGAAAATATAGAACTAGAAGTAACAAAGCAACACAAAATTAAACATATAGACAAGGGAAACTATAAACTCAGAAATAACGGATAACCAGTTGACAAAATAAAACCAAACATCAGTTGCTAGTGAATACCCCACACCACTTTCTTTTAACATCCAGTACATATTTCAAGCTACCTAACTTGACTTATGAATGTATACATAGTGTCCACAAAGTTAAATATTTTATTATGTAGGAGCTTTTCACAAATTTGAGGAAACTCGAAATAGCCATTTTATTCAGTTTCCAAATGTATTTTAAATTTGACCTAAATCAAAATAATGTAGACCAGTTAAATCAGTTTTGGAGAAAATTAAAAAAATGTAAATTTGTTTCAAGTGAAATGAACGAAAATCTTTGCGTTGTGTCTCCAAATATTCAAAATCCTAATGTTGAATGTAGGTGCTCTTTGGTTTTATAGTTTTACTGAAATTATGTGTTCACACACGCACGCACGCATAGCACACACGCATCACATACACGCACGCACGCACACACACAGCACACACACACACACACACACACACACACACACACACACACACACACACACATATATACATACATACACACACTCGCGCACGCAGACACATTCGTGTGCGCACACTAAAAAACTGTGGATTATCCAAATAAGTACACGAGTAGCGAGCACCAATTCAAGTAAGGAATGAACCCCTTAAATGATAAGATTCACGTCGAACTCATAATCGTAATTCATACGAATATGAGTTCTTTTTTGATATTATTTGACTAAAATCGAAAAGAGTCCTACTGGTTCTCCCTCAACCTAAGGTGGAGTGCTCTGTCTCCCGATGTGAGCACCAAAAGTAATATAACAATAAGGGTAACTCAAACACATACACACAAGCACAGACACGCAATCACATAGCTCACGTAAACTCGCAGCCATATACCCGCCCTCCCTCCAACCATATATGCATATCCTCCCGCAAGGTATGGAAAATAACGTTGGAGACCAAAAATACGAAGAGGAAAAGTGAAAGACGCATTATAAGTAAGGGAAAAATGGAGCGAAACAAAGATCTTCATACAAGATATAAGAAGATGGAGAGAAACATAAGGAAAAAGGTTATTTAAGTTACTAAATAAACTTAAATAGTCCCACTGCCACTCCCACAACCTTAGGTGGGGAGTTTCGTTTGCCAGTATGAGCCCCTAACTAATATTACAATAAAGGTAACCCAAAAATACACACACATGCATACGCACATACATTTTTGCTATGTTTCATTTTGTAAATGCGGCAATTAAAATTTCTAAAAGTTAGAATGTACAAGCGATTAGAAAACTCCAGTGAAAACGTACTCCAGTACTCCACTATAAACATAATATTATGAATTTTTTCAGATTATTTAACTAAAATAGTTAAAATAAAAAAGTTATTTAAACAACATTACTAAATTTGGCTACTGAAGAGAAGTGCTCCGTCTCCCTGTATGAACCCCAAAAGTAATATTACAATAAAGGTAACTCAAATATGCACACGCGCATGCATACATACACGTAAACCCGCACCCTCATATTCGTCCTACCTCAAAACCATACATGCACATCCTCCCACACAACCACGCACATTATCAGTTTCAGCTCAATTTTGAATTTCAGAAGACCGAATATTGTAAAAGGAAGGTACAAAAAGTAAAGTTGGAGACCAAAAAATACGAAGAGGAAAAAGTGAAAGACTCATTATAAGTAAGGAAAAGTGGATCGAAGCACATATGTTCACACGATGTATAAGTAGATAGAGAGAAACATAAGTAACACAGCCCAAAATACAAACCTTAATCCTAAACTAACATTACACCGGAGGGTTTGCAAATTAACTAAATAAACAAAACATGCCAAACACCATTCACGATAAATGACGCTTTGTTTGGGAGAAAATGGTGTGAATTATTTATTTATTCGCAAGCTTTCAGTTAGAAACTCTGTCTCTCGTCAGGAGTAATATCAAAGTGACAGATATTGACATTTGTGAAACTGGAAGAAGCATTAACACCAGGTTAACAGAACACAAAAGACTCTGACGCTTAGTTCAATCTACTAAATCAGTAATTGCTGAACATGCCTTAAACTCTCTGCACAATATAAAATTTGGAGACGAGAATTCTGGCTAACAATAGATTCGAAGCTATTGAAATTCTGAAACAGTTTTACAACTTGAACAAGGATAATAGATATGAACTGTCCCATACCTGGGTGTCCATTTTCAAGAATTGAAAGTTATACAGTTTACAGTAGTATTTGCTTTAATTTTAATTCTCCAGTTACTGGTCACTTTGGTGTTACCTTGTCAATATTTGTCACTTGGATATTACGCCTGACGGACAGAGTTTCTGTCCGAAAGCCTGCGAATAAATACATAATTTACACCATTTTTTCCCAAATAAGGCGTTATTTAATATGTCAAATGGTTAAAGTTTCAATTCTTATACCATTCACGATGTTTTCTGACTTCCAGCATGCAGTGCAACCGTTACTATCAAGTCAAAATTTGATAATTCTTGATTTCTAAAATCGAAAAAAAAAAATAATTTATTAGATCAAAAATAAAGCACAAGAGGTATTCTTTTATTATCTCGATCATTCGTTAAACAGTATATATGAGAACCTGGCTAACTAAATCGTAAGTTAATAACTTAAATATAAGTATTAAACGTTAAACCGTTTCTGTTATGTATTTTTGAATTAAATAAATTCTATTGACAATATTTAAATAAAAATTAAACCATTTTAGCAAAATGATAAAACACGTTATTTTAGATAAAATCGTGATATAAACATGGGATTGAATCCACTTTGACACGGTTAAACATATTCTTTTGAAAAGCTATTTTTCCTATTTTATAAATTGTTGCACTTAATTAAAAATTCATATTTCTAAATTTTTCTTAAAATAGTATATTAAAAAACAAGTTTCATAACACCAGTAATGTGTTAATTTTAAAAGCAAGTGAAAATTCGATCTAGTCGCGTTTTGTTTTGTCCAAATTCTGTCACAAAATACGAAAATGGAAGATAACATAATCTTGCATGTACGTCACCTGAAATAAACTAAATTGCCAAAAATACGGTCCCGAATTTGCTCACATCAAAGTTTTCCTTTGGACGCAGCCTGTTTTTAACAAATTTTGTAAGAGTGACAATGCATGACATAATCCCGAATCAAGCTTTGTCAACCTAAAAATGTTCATCAAATGTTCCGTGAATTAATGGCTACAATGACATCGGAGACCGTGGCGTCCGTTTCTTAATATGTCTATTCGAATCAAAATGGAAGTAAATTACAAAAAATAAAAGTTCTAATTTAATTATAATTGATAATAATAATAACAATTTAATACAAATTTATAAATTGTACGAACTTGAAACGTTTCGATAACATTTTCAGCTATTGTGGTTGATAAAGAATGACACTTTTAGTATTAAGTAATTAAAGCGTCAAACAAATTTATAAGAATAAAAACGCAAAGACTAAGTCTTCTATAACAATTAGGTAAATGTATTAAAAAGACTAGTATGGAAGGTAGTTTTATTTTAATACCGATAAATGGCTAGATCATTAATAGATTAAATATTATTATACCTTTTTGAAATGACATTCTAGAATATCATCTACGGACGAAGGCTAAGAATAAAAAATTTAACACAGTTTAATCACATTATAATACCGGTACAAAGTTGTGATAAACTTTATTTGAAAGTGGTGAAAGCATTCACATTTGAAAACTTACACATACCAATTAAATTTAATGATGACTGCAATTGCTATAAAACATTGAATACAGAATATATACATTTCATTTAATTTTAGTTCATATGTTATCACTATGAAATTAACTCGTAAAAGTTTATTACTAAAATTTATATTTATTTATGAAGAACAAACGTTTTTCTGCGCTGTAACTAAAATCGATTTTTGTACGCGAAACCGTGCTCGCGCGGGCTATATAGGTGATTCCTAAAATTTAGTTTCTGCGAAAGTAAATAGTTTAGCAACATTTTGGTATGGTTCTTATCACAAACTTAGCCGTGCATCTCCATTTTTGTTTTTATTATTCGCTTCGTTATTGGTTCTTTGATTATTTCTTTAAAGTTTAACTCGCACTTTAAATTACCGTTTATCAAATGATTTTCTTATTTACAAAAATCTTCGTTATTGATTATTTCCTTGCTAGTATGGACTAAGCAACTTACTCCTAAAAACCAGTTTCTGCGAAAGTAAATATTATGGCACGTAGTTGAGAGTAAAAAGTTTGACGTGGTTCTTACCACAAGTCTCGTACTTAACCGCGCATCTCCGTTTGTTTTTTATCATGACTGCTGTCGTAGTTGTGTTTTCGCGTAATTATTTCAGATTGAACCAGTTTTTCCGTCACGAAAACAACAGGATCGTCGGTCATATATGACCGAAACTCAGGGCAAGGTAGTAATTACGTTATAAATTAGGATAAATTGTGTGTCACTGAGTGTACTTATTATTTGTGGAAAGTGGTTTCCAGTAAATGTGGCACCATTTTCGTTATTTATTTATAACCGAAAGTAAGTTTTTTTTTACTTTTTCGTTATTGATTATTTGATTATTTCTGTGAAGTTTAACTCACACTTTGAGTTACTATTTATCAAATTATTTTGTTAAAGTTTTTATTTTCCATAAACTTTAATTTGCGTTAATTCAATATTTTTTTATTATTTACTATTTTTTGCGGTTTATTACATTATTTGCCTATTTTTCACTATCGCATTTAATTAACAGGTTTAATTATCGGTTTAAATTTATTTTGTGTAATTAAAATTCTGAGAATTTAAAGATTTAATTATGAATAAAATTCTGTGAGGAATATTTGTTCATAATTTGATTTAATTTTTTATTGGCATTGCCGTTTAGCTATTTTTGTCATAAGTTTCTGTCAAGGTTGCTTTAGTTATATAGTTAATTTATTTTTTGTTCAACTTGAATATTTAATAGTTCCATTGTGTTACATCGTTATCATATTAAATTTCTTTTACCGGTACATACCGGATATCTGTTCGTTGCAACCGGAAATACTACCGGATTGTAGTCCTGACCAGTGTTGGGTAGGATCTAGATCAAAGTGATCTAGATCCTGGATCTAGATCACTTTGATCTAGATCCACTAAACGGATCTATGATCTGGATCTAGAAACTTTGCTCTGCTGGGATCTAGTATCTGGATCTAGATCACATTTTAACAGATCTTTAGTACTTGAATCCAAAGATCCATTAGAAGATTTTAAAATGTATTTTAAGGGTATTTTGTGAAATTTTTAACTGGCTTCAGGCTACAGAGCTTTATATTTAAAAAATACATTATGCTCCGTTACGACCGTTATACCCGTACCCCACAGAGATACATGCACATTTACACAATTACCTACTGCCTGAGGCATGTTAAATTCCGAAATAACCAATAATAGAACTATTTATTTTCTTTGTTAATATTTCCGTGGTTGTTTTTGTTTCCCAGCGCTACAAAGGCAGGTAATGACTGCTAAGTGCTAATCTAATGAGTTAATGAATAATGACAATGTGGTCATCCATCCATTAAAGTAGGTACTTAAGTTAAGTGGAACTGGAAGTGTAAATGTGTACCTAATACTAATTTTGTAATTTGTAGTGCGTTAAATAATTAATCTAAGTTTTCAATAAAAACCTATAAAAATTATATTTATATATTATTTTTCCTAATAATTTAACCTTACGGACTAATATTTGTATTACATGAAAAATGATCATGGGAATGGGAGTACTACTCATCAGTAGCAATACTAGCAATTAAAGATAATATTAATAATTAGAAAAATCTCGAAACAATTTTGGGAATGTCGGATCTTTATAAAAGATCTAGATCCCATTTCAAGGATCTTTGATCTTTATCTAGATCCATTTTTACGTACGGATCTTGGATCTTTATCTAGATCAGTTTTTAAAAATGTGTTTGGATCTGTATCTAGATCCTAAATAAATGGATCTTATCCAACACTGGTCCTGACCGGTTGGATCTTCATAGACCTGTGTTTTTGTGTACCTCTATTAGGTTCTTCACAACATTACTCCCATCTCCTATTTTATAGCAAATTTATTTAAGCATAAAATGTTGATTACACAAACGTGTAAGATTATGTATTATTGTCTAGCACAGAAGCAGTTCGGAATGAAAAGTAATGCTGAAACTTGAAAAGTTATGGATGTAAGGGGACTATAGCGCACATGTATTTAGAAAAACCAGCTGTTTTGTATATCTCAAAAAAGCATTTGAATTTAAATATTTAGGCTAGAGGAAGATTACAAATGGAAAGAGAATTGTTCCACTACGTAGAAGCGTTTTCTGTTAGTGGCGTAATCCTAATGTTCACAAAGGCGGTGTTTAACACTTAGAAAGACGTAATTTAAAACATGTGTATACAGGGTTATTCACGCTATTCGACACGAAATATTATAGCAAAAGTATTTGATTTTAAAAAAGTTTTATTATATAAATGAATAAGGACCTATTGGGCTACATTTTAAAATTATTTTCATGTTATACAGGGTGTGCCAAAAATTCGAAAAGTATCAAAGTTGCTATTCTTTAAATGGAACACCCTGTATATTATTTTATTTTTAGTTTCTACTATGAAAATAAATGCGAATTTTATTAAGGCTTAACCTATCTAAACCTTATGGTTCTTGTAATATTTAATATTTTGTGCAAATGTAGGAACAAATTTAATGCATAATTTCTAAACTTGTATTTTTGTTATTTTCAACCAAATTAAGACTGGAGTCTACTAATGGATCAAGTTTTATGTCGCCCGTGTGAAACATTTACTAACTTATACAAGGTGTCTTAAAATTAAGGGTCAATAATTACAATCTTCAAACGGTAGTAACTTATTTAACTTAAATAGGACACCCTGTATTTTATGGCAACATTAGATGTAAAATTTAATGGTCTATCGAATAGTATTACATATTCCTATGGCTAACTCTTCATATTTTCAAGTAAAATGCACATTTTGTTATTCACGCTATCCGACAAGAAGTATTATAGCTAAAGTATTTGATTTTAAAAAAGTTTTATTAAATGAATGGATAGGGACCTATTGGCGCTACATTTCAAAATTATTTTCATGTTATACAGGGTGTGCCAAAAACACGAAAAGTATCAAAATTGCTATTCGAAATACTGTTGAATTAATTTAGACAAACTGGAAGTGTGCTGTATAAAATAAACCCACTACAAGCAAACCAGTGACAGAAAACGAAGAGACTCAGTTTGTAGTGCTTGCCTCTGTAACCGAAAATCCCCATATTAGTCAAAACCAAATTGCCCAAAATATCAACATTAGCCAAGCAAGTGTGTCAAGAATTCTTAGGAGATATAATTATCATCTTTACAGAAGCCAGCTTCATCAAGAACTCTCTTAAAACAATTATGGGAAACGCGTTGAATTTTGTATGTGGGTATTTTTAATTCTGTTCTGTTTACTGATGAATGTACATTTTATAACAACGGAACCGTTAACAGACATAACTTCCACTATTATGATACCAATCCGCATCAATTTAGGATTATTCATAATCAACACAGATGGTCAATGAACGTGTGGAGCGGAATAATCGGTCAATATTTAATTGGTCCTTATTTTTTCCAAAAACGTTTAAATGGAATGTTGTTTTTACAATTCTTAAGAAATCGGTTTCCAACCTTATTACAAGAAATTTCCTTAATCATAAGAGAAGAACGATGTGGCTTCAAATGGACGGAGCTCCTGCACATTTTCACTGCGGTATCCGAGATTTAAATCACCATTACCAAAATCGATGGATTGGAAGAAATTGATCTCAACATTGGTCCTCAAGGTCACCCGACTTAATGGCAATGGTTTATAACACACCTCCAACAACACCAGATGATCTAAAACAGCGCATAAAAGAAGCTTTCCAAACTGTAAGCCCACGTATGTTGTGTTTAGAGACAGACGGTCGTCATTTTGAACTTTTGATTAAGTGACTTTTATGTACTACTATTCTTTTATTTTAAACTACTGTACTATTACTTACATAATAATTTAGATTAGGATGTAGAACTTGATGACTGCTTCAATTAATTCTGTTTGTCAAAACGCCTTCTATTATAAATTTCTTGAATTCACTTTCCACAAACATAATGTGCATTTTACTAGAAAATATGAAGAGTTAGCTATAGGAATATACTATTCGATAGACAATTAGATTTTACATTTGCTGTTGCCATAAAATACAGGTTGTCCAATTTAAATTAAATAAGTTATTACCGTTTAAAGATTGTAATTATTGACCCTTAATTTTAAGATACCTTTTAATTTTAAGACATCTTGTGTAAGTTAGTAAATGTTTCACACGGGCGACATAAAACTTGATCAATCAGTAGACTCCAGTCTTAATTTGGTTGCAAATAAAAAAAATACAAGTTGAGAAATTAAGCATTAAATTTGTTACTACATTTTCACAAAATATTAAATATTTTAAGAACCATAAGGTTTAGGTAGGTTAAGCCTTAATAAAACTCGTATTTATTTTCATCACAGAAATTGAAAATAAAATAATATACAGGGCGTTCAATTTAAAAAATAGCAATTTTGATACGTTCCGTGTTTTGGCACACCCTGAAACACATGAAAATAATTTTAAAATGTAGCGCCAATAGGTCCCTATCCATTCATAAAATAAAACTTTTTTAAAATAAAATACTTTCGTGTCGAATAGCGTGAAGAACCCTGTATATTTGATAAAAAACACATAATACATGGTTAATTAACTCTTAATAAATCGGTTATATTACTAGAGGAAATGTTAATTTCTCAATAGATACCGATTGAATTTTTTTATAAAATAATAATTACAGTTTCACCCTGAGAATTTTATTAACTGTGATGGCATGTAAACACTTGGTTCAAAATTTAATGTGGTGTTCAAGTTATTGCTAAAGTTATTTTTTGAAAACATTTTTACAGAAATGTATACATTCTCAAGCGAGTTGTTCAGACCCCATGAGCCCTCCTGCATCTGAGTGACAAAATAAAACAAAAGCAAGAATTGCCATGACTATGGATTCGCTCAGAAAGAAAGGGCTAGTTTTGGTAAGTAAGTAAGTCTGATTATAGTAAATAGAAGAGAATAGAAGAGCAATAATTATAAACTGGACCGAGAAGATGATTATGATGCAATAAAAGCCTAAAATAGTAAATGAGCAAGTCCCCTTAGTTTGCAATATTATTCTTTATGTTGATATTGTATTTAGAAATAATAGGTGAGATGGTGTACAGTTCCACTCAATGGTGCACTCAAAAGTGTTACATGATGGAAAATTTTTAATATTTCTAAATTATTTGTATTTTTTCCTGTTCGTGTCTTTATTATAACACTTTGGGTATTGTGCCAAATTTTTATATAATCAAATTTTTGAAATAGACCCAATACTGAAATTAAGCACAAAACTGATTTTAAGAAAGGAAGCAATTTGCGGAATCGGTGCTATTTTTGTTTCAGGGACAAGATCAAGAATCAAAACTTAAAACAATAACTTCCAGAGAAATACTCTTCATTGAATACATCCATTTAAATAGAATTCAATTTACCTCATTTGTAAGTGAGCCAAGATCTGATAAGGTCAATCAGTACGACATTTAACGTGTAAATAATCACTCTATTTATAACAAAATCCGTAAAATTGTTTGGTTTTTTAATGTAATGGACGCAGTGAGTTATATTGAAGGAATTAAGAAATTATTTCATAAGAAATTGAAAATGAGGGGCAAATTGTAAAGCATATATTTCGCAACACCTATTTTTAGTGGTCTAAAATCAGTCCTGTTGCCTGACGTAAATTACTTTCCTAAGCGCAACCTAAATTTGCAAAACAACAATTTGAATTTTAAATTAAACAAAATATCAAAATTCAATGTGAGTAGGTTAAAATCATAACTGCTAAGATACCATTTCATTCAATTCAAATTTAGAGAATGAACGCATCTGTCCCTGAAAGTTTTCAGGTGTGAAGGTTATTAACAATCTAAAAATAATTTATAATTTACACAACAATAAAATTACTTTTCTTTATTTATTTTTCCAAAAAGTCACAATGCGTTTTGATGATTATTTAGTCGTAATTTGCATATTTTGGGAAACGCGTAATTTCTATTAATATTATTTAGAATAATTTAATAAAAATTATTGGGTAATATTTAGAAATGTTCCTCACCCACATAATAGCCCCTTCATTTTCGGGGTGAAAAGAATTTGAATATGATCGTGAAAGGATCATAGTCTCCCAAATCACCACACTTTACCAATTTCTAAGATTAACTGCTGAAATAACTGAAAATATGCCCCACCCGTGACGTTGGTTGTAAATATTATATTTTTATTACTTTTACACCACTTTCATTCGTTTAAGAAAGCATTTTGATTTTATAAAACTTGAAATTGATTTTTAACATGCGTATACTAAAATATGTATTTATATCATTATTCACTTGGTATAAGAAAATAGAACAGTTTGCTATTTTTTAACATACTTTTCATGTTAATCAGAATTATAAATGAATGAATAAATTATTGCATTATAAACTTGAAGATCTGACTATGTTTGGTTTAGTATTAAATCAACGCGATTGAGTGACAAAATCATTTGTTGGTACTGATTTATAGATCGAAATAATATAGAGTGACCATATGATTATAAATCAAAACGTTGACGAATGACAATTTATCCAATTTTATACAGATAAACGTTTGGTTAACTAGGTCAAGATAAAATTTTAATGAAAATTATACATATAAAAATGTGGGCGTCCTTTAGAACAGTTTTGTTTTCTTTTGATAAATATTTATGGTTTTGGCTGTAGTTTGTAGTTACCATAAAATCTTGCATATAAAAGTGAGGAAGTATTTGCTTTAAAATTATAAAAATAACTAGCTTAGACTATCCTTTGAAAAACAAACTGATTATTGTTTTATAAAATGATATTTGACAAGGAAAAAAAAAAGGAAAAGGCCATGTATTTCATTCCCTCCCCAAGGAGGGCGAGCTGCTCGAGCTTTCCGAGCTCCTTCAGCCACAATCACGGATTCCCAGCATACATACATACATTACGTATATATGCATGGTGGGATTAAGGATGGGTACGGTCAGGATAGGATCGGAAGGAACGGAATTAGGGTTCTGAGGGGGAAAATACTACCCCAGCATTCGCCTAAGTAGCCGCACATGGTGTGCATATACGCAGTGACCATGTCGCTACATGTGTATGAGGAAAACACCCTGAGAAAACCTCATACAAGGTAGACGGTAACGGGAATCGAACCCATTACCACCCGAATGCTAAGCAGGTTGTGTCACCACTACGCTACCAGCAAGGAAGATATGTCCTCGCATAACATAATGCTCTGTAGAGGAAGTTAGGAATCTCCTACAGCTTCAGACAGATATGGAAAAAGCCATCAAGGACCATTAACGTGCATACATATACCTACATACAAACACAGCATAATCACAAAAACTAATCTTTACATTTTTGTTCCATCGGTGTTTACATTTATAACATAATTGAGTATGACTCAGAATCGATAAACCTAAAACTCACACTTAAGAAAGTCTGTTTGAAATAATAATTATTAATTGAACGAGTAAGCGAATTATCGATATTCTATTAAGCAATGAATCAAAATGCAAGAAATAGAGTTGGAATTTTCACGATTATGCTTCTTGTTTGCACATACTAAAAATAAATTCTCGTATCACGTTCTACTTTTAGAATTATAAAATCAATTTCCTACTATTGTGAGAATGAAGACACTTAGAACATACTATTATTAAGATGGTGCAGACACGTGCAGCACTATTTTATCACATTTTCAAAGGTTTGTAAATTTCCACTTCAGCTTCAGCAACATCGTTTGAAGCATTTCAAAAGTAAACTTTTGCCACTTCAAATTAATATCCACATCATCTCCGAAAGTAGGTATAACTTAAATACAAATATTACAAACGTTAAAGTGTTCATTGATCATAAACATTAAGTAATGAAAAGTATTCAAAGTTATGTTTGACTATAGGAAAACTGTAATGTATTCGCTAATCTTATCAATTTATGGCCGAAACAAATTGGGATTTACTGGAAGTTATCCAACTATACTTTCTGCCAATAACTAAAGATAATCTTACTCATTTGTAAATACAATATTTGAACTTTGAATATTGAATTGTTTTGTTACCCAATAGTTAACAATTAACATCAGTTTTTAACAACAAAATGAAACTGGAGTAAAAGAAACATTAACTCTTCCGAGTACAAAACAATTTTGGCTAGAACAGTATCTTTTCCTAACAATCTCCCAATCTAAAAATATAGATATAAAAACTTGCAAAACTGATAACATCTGTAACAAAATATTAATAAATACTTTCTGAAAAATTAAATCATGATCCATGTAATATTTTAAAAATCTGACGTCTGAAATACATAAATCTATTATTGGAACGGATGTATTACTTCTTAATATAAAATATGTTTAATAAACACGAAATTCCGTTAACTTAATTATTCACAAAATTAAAAAATGTACCTGGTTAACAACATGAACATCTATATTATCATTGCGTGAACGTTGTCCCCTAACATCAGATATCTCATCAAAGAATCCTTCACGCATTTCTTCAAAAGGGGTTGAGTACGTTGGAATTAAAGCTGCACCAGCAGGACTAGGTTGATATGTGCCTGTACTAACCCCTCTTGGAGATATATGGGGAGAAATGGATAAAGGACTGTTATAATTTCGCGAACTGCTTCTAGAGGAACCTGTACTTGTATTAGGCCGACCTTGAGTGTCTCTAAAACATCATCTTAGTAAAAGCTAATTTTGTGCAACTTTACAATCTCACCTTTGCACAACAATCCTCACGTTATCTCCGGCATTTTTGAATAAATTTTGTGCATCTTGATGACGAATATCCCTTGAATCATAATTTCCAACTTTTGTTATAATGTCACCTCTCTGCAGAACACCATCGGCTGGTGATCCAAACGCAACCTGCACATAAAATTATAATCACTTCACGTAACGCAATATTAAAATATTACTCTCGTAATAATCAGCGGGGTGTTTACATCAGCACCACCTACTAAACTAAATCCCCATGATGTATTCAAATTTTTTCTTTTCAACGTTAAGAGAAACTCGTGACATCTTCCCCCCATCCTCAGGGGGTGCACTAAACGCACTGTTTTTAAGTAAAAATGTATCTACTAAATGTAAAATTACTCGTTAAGATGCAAGTTAGGGAGACTGACACTAATTATTAATTAATTAATGAAAAGATCAGTCAACAGGTTTCACAATTAGATGCAGTCGCGAATAAACAAGTGCCTACGGAACAAACCCCAGTTTGATTAAGCTTTGGGCGATTTGCCCGTCTCCCTGGCCCCTTACAGGCTATGCCAAAAATAGATCGTATGTAAACTAAGCTATCCTTATACTTGGTGCTCATTTAATTTTCAGCAACACTAACTTTTACTTTATACTAATATCACATTCTTTGGCTTTCATGTAGAGAAACTTTCCATGTATTTATATTCTATTAACATTTCCTGATTTTGATAAATTTTATAATTGTTAAAAGGTTTTAGTATTCAAGACAGATGAGGATAAGCTGGCTATTAATCAAGATTGTCGAACATTTTAGTGGGAACATTTATTACACAATGTTAGATGAAAGCTTAGTTTTATTTTTGACAAGATTTAATAGCTGTATATCTAAACTAAATTTTTTACAAAATGTTCAAGCGCAATTATTTAAGAAAAGAGAAAAAATCACAATCCTAAGCAGTGTTAGACATAAACTTTGCAACTCGTTTTTAATAGTTAGAGCTAAATAGATTGGAAATATTAAGAAATGTTGTTAGACGAGATCAGATACGTCTACAAAAAGATTAACAGAGAGTAATCAGTCTACTCGTTACATAAACTTGACAGTACAATGTAAGTGCCAAAATAAAATAGTAAAGACCCTTTGTTTTGTAACATACTACAATAAATTTCAAAAATAAAAATTGTTTAATACTGTTTCTGTATGGCAAGATAAAATGAATTAAATTGTACAAAAAGTAAATATTTAAAAACTCCTAAAGCTAAACAATTGAGGTTTGATTTATTTGAACAAAATTTTTGGAAATGTCGTCACAATCTAAACTTTTCTTAAATAAAATTTTTTTACTAAAAAATATTTATTTTTAATTTATACATTATGCACCTTTGTTAAAAATTAGACCTGTTTTATATGCACATGCTACCAATACATTCAGTAAACAGTGGGAGTTATTCTTTTGGCACACTATTATTTCTAAATAAGAGAAAAATTTGGCCACGACTTTATAAATTCACTATTATACTGATATAATGTTGCCTTTTTTATAAAATATAACCAGAATTAACAAACCTTTAATCAACAGGACGCAAAAAATAAAATTTATTACAAAATAAAAATCTGTATATAAATGTCTTTTTGAAACACTGCCAAATAAAATTGGAACAATATACTTTAAATTGGACACTTGTATCTTAAGCTATTAGAAAAAAGAAGCTTACTCTTTTTTTTGGACCAGGTTTATGATTCCAGAACGATGGCCTCTGCAGAGACGAAATTGACATTTTTTTAAATTTAACAGGAACACAACCGAAATGAATGTTGATAAACGCGCGAATTGATAATCTCTAAGATATTTTAAATAATTGAAGACATTTTTCATGGTGGGGGAGTTATTCAGGTCGGGCAATATTATATTTAGAAAAGTTTACTTATTCTTATTTTGAAAAGTCCACCTGTTTAATGTATATACTTTTTGTTCAATTTAATCACTAACATTATATGAATGATGAACATTCACGTAACTAATATAAAAATTAAAATAAAGGGAAATAATAAACAGTAAACACTTTTTTAAGAAGTTTAGGAAATAATTATTGTTGTTATTCAACACCAACTACAAAATAAAGATTGTTTCGTAGTCTTTCACAATTATAATCATAAAACAGATTTAAGTTACACAACATCAAATTTACACGGAAAGGATTGTAATGTTTTGATATTTTAAACAAGGATGTGTTGCGTATTTGATGTTTGTTTTACTCCCTTTAGATGTTGTTAAATACACCGTTTCTGTACTTTCTTGATATTGGAAAGGTGACCTTTCTATGGCGAAATTATGCTTAATAATTTCAGTGTCTCTTCCTTCAACACTACTTTTATTTTAGTTCTTCTCCCTTTCTCTTTTACTTTCCTACGCGCGAAGCACCCATAAGTATTGTGAAAAAATCTCGAGTTTTCAACGGATTTACACGTTTTTAGCTTTTTCAAAATTTTCATAGGTGGGTTGGTGGTTGCGTGCGTGCATGCGTGCGAACGAGCGTGCATAAGTGCGTACGTGTGTGTGTGCGCGTGTGTGTATGTGTCTGCGGCCACGATAACTTAAAAATTACGTAACCAACTTTATTGAAACTCTATATTTAGAGTTACTTTTAAAGTGTAAGTTTCTTTAATGAATTTTTTTGCTGAGTAATAACTAAGTCCTAAAACATCCCTCAAGTACTTAAAATTACTTTATGTATATCGAAAATACTCTCAACTTATATCAACGCTATAAACACTTTTTTAAAGATAATTCAATTTTAGATAAGTTCTTTTTTAAAACATTTTTAATATGCAAATAAATAAATTAATTTAATCATCTTACATAAGTAGTCATGTCAAAACGAAGAAAAATTTACTTTTAAATAGTCTTGATTTTCATATTTGACAATCGTAGATGAAATATCAGTATTTAATGAATATAAATTAAAAGAGAATTGGGCATTTTGTGTTGGAGTGAATGTCGAACCAAACATTATGCACATTATACTATATAAAGCTAAAAGTGTTTAAAAATAGTTATTTATGTAACAAGTATAAAATGAAAGTGCATGTTGCACGCGACTACTAAAGGCTTCGTTAGACAACACGTTGATTGCACTGCACGCTTGCTTCACAAATTGCTTACAATATTTTCTCTACGTTCATCCAAAAAGAAAAAATAAACTAGAGCCATAAGTGTCGGCAAATAAAAATTATTTTTTAATAAGGTAATGTTTAATATAATTGGCTATCATTGTTAACGTGTCTAGCTGGTTATTAAATTTAAAAATGCTTCAGTACACTGATTTCTAGTGGGTTAATGAGTAGCTAAGAAACATGTTTGCTATCGGTATCCGATTTCGATAAAAAATTACCAAAATATAGCTATAGAGCGGGTATGTAACAATCTTCACACTCTCGATCGTAACAAAACGTAATTTTTTTGTAAAAATTTTAAATAAATATATGATACGTTAATTAAGTTTCACCTAATTAAACAATATCATTTTTTTTTCTTGTCAATTTTACTGAAATTCCTACATTTGCGGCTGTACCTTTTAAATGAAGTTAATACGCATGCGTGGCGTGTAATACAATTTTTATTGCACTAGTGCACTAAACGACACATTTTTACACCAACAATGCAAAAAGTGTTCGTTTGTTGAATGAACGTAGAAAAATAAATAAATTTAGCCAGGTAGAATGTACATAATTAATATCACGTTTTCATAATAAAAATATTGGTATACATGAATAGCTTAGTCATACTGATGGGCATATTTTAACAATTTTGTTAATAACCAATTTTATGAATATGTTTTTTGTACACTTAATGTAAAGGCAAATATGAATAACTTAAAAACATCCGTATAGCGACTATGCGCACAAGAAAGTTATGTGCTGGACATATCAGATTTTTCTTGTTTCGCTTACATTTGTAATAAAATTAGTTAAAGTGGTTATAATAGAACGCCCGATGATGGTATTTGGTTAATTGTAAGAAATTGTTCGTCGTTGGTGCCACTAATTGTATTGGAATTTGCTAAGGTGTTGCAAATGGTAGATCGCACGTTGATTGTCAATTACAATAGAAACGTTTGTGTTGGGAGTAGATTCGTTCATAATAACTTGTAATTTGAATAAGCTCCTCCAATAATAATAATTGCTTGCGGAGTGATCATCTACAAGGTGCTAATAAAATTGCGTCAACTGACACCGGATTCCATTCTCGCCTGCGCGATTTAAAAAAGCATATAGACATGTGTGTTTGTAAGTGTATAACGACCTCTGCAATCGATGTTTGCACTCCGCGCTTAGGGGAAATTAACCAATAATATTGATAATGAACATACTCATGATCGTAATGGTGATCGCGATGAGGATGAGGTCAAGTACGAGTACGAGAAAGAGGGCGAGGACTAGGACGGGGATGAGGATAAGGACGAGGACAGCAACGAGGACGAAAGCGAGGACGAAGACGAGGATGAGCCTGAGGCGGAAAATAAGCATAAGTTGCGGACGAGCACGAGGAGGAAGGTGAGGTTTAGGATGAATATGAAGACAAGGGCGAAGACGAAGGCGAAGACGAGGACAAGGACGAGGACGAGGCTGAGACTGGAAATAAGCATACGTTGATGACGAGGATAAGAATAAGGATGAAAAGGAAGTAGTGGGACGTAGTGGTTTTCACCAACTTGCACTCACTTCTACCCCCTATAAGTGAAGTCGCTTATAATTCCGAAACGATTGATCGTAGAGATGTCATGGTACCACTCGCTTCGGCACAGTATGGCGTTTGCAACATATCCGGCTTAGCACGGCTAATTATTATAAAGCGAATTAGTGCCCGTATAAAAATTGGGTTTGCGCATGGTTAGCGCATGCGCCGATCAACTTCTTATTTGTTAAGGTATTTATGTACAACTGCAGGCACTTTTATTAGTTAACGGATTCTGAGGAAAATGCGCCTTCTCCATCATTATTATTAGGTACATATTTTACTTCTTTGGCATGAACTTGATCTGGGAATCCCAATAAAACTTCTCAATGACAAAAGTACAGACGTATCCAATCCAGACGTTCGTAACCAAAAGTTTCTTCCTCTCTCGCTCTCGCTGCTTTTCTCTGGCAACCAATCACTTCGTCATTCTGCTCATTAGGTTTTCAAGTATTCAAAGTGTTAAAACACATAAAGACGATGTCAAACAGTAGTATCGTTATTTCATAGACAAGGATATTAGGTATAATTTCTACAGTAATTATTGCTTCTACTCTCACTAAATTTTAGATGCAACATTAGTTTCTGGTTTTAAAAGAGACTGATATCCGTTATACCTTCGCTGATATTGTTGGCAGCATTATATATCTGGTCACATAATTACGGTCAATTTAGAAGTGTGGTGTAAACCGTAAGACGAATTATCTACAACAGAGTAATACTTTGAATCTTACTGACTTGTATGGTTTACAATCGCTGAAGAAAAATTATTATAAGCACCGCATTGTATGCAAGAAGAAGGGAGGCACCATGCACCATCTTGGATTTTGACGTCACAAGGATGCCCCACGTGGGAGCCCGTATTTTCCACCCTTATTTTTTATGGTTTCTTTTCGGAGGCCTTTTTCAACCCCTTGATTTTCGCCCATATGGTTTTTTTTCGGAGGCGTTTTTAAACCCCTTGATGGAATTTTCATCCCTAATTAAGGTCTTTTTTGTTTTTACTCACTTACTTGAGGGGCGTATTTTTCACCCTTATTTTATGGTTTCTTTTCGGTGGTCATTTTCAACTCTGGATGGGAATTTCAACCCAGATTATTTTTGTTTGTATTAAGAGCCCTTTTGGTGGGGAGCCCCTGGAGGTTAGGCAATTGTGCGTATTCTCTCAATTCCTATCTACAGATTGTAACCTTACGAAATTTTATTTATACATCGGGGTTGTATTCTAATAAAGAGGCCTAATGCTATCTTGTAACGCTGATATAGGGCTTCGCAACTTACTGCTGGGCCTTAGCCCCGTGACCCTTGAAGTAAAATTTGAATTTGTATTCTAATAAGGAGGCCTTATTTCTATCTTGTAAGACAGGTGTATGAACTTGTTTTAGGGTTTGATCTTGCGTGGGGAATTTGAATGACAGTAAAATTTAATTATAGAACACTTATTTTTATTGTAAATATTATAATTAAAAAAGACTTAGTGAGTTATAAAAAAAAATTACTGACATTCAGATTATTCTCTAATATTGTACACCTGAATATTTTTAAAGAAACTTCTTGCTACGTATAACTTAGATGTGTTTTATAACTATAATTAAAAATCTGTACAAGTAAATAAAATAAATAAAAGGTTAACAGCACACTTACCAGCTCTGTATTGGAAGAACGTTCTTGAGGGACTGATTCACGAGTGATAGTCACTGCTTTGCGTTACTTGTCTAATCAAACTAAAGCACTTTCTATGTTTTACGTTTATAAATAGTTGATGTAAAACTAGCTATTGATTTTCCCATAATTAATTTTAGAGTGTAAATATACAAACAACCTAATTATCTTTATCACACTTACTGCAACTCGTATTTACCTTTCCCTTAAAGTAATTAATAAAAAAGCGGTTTGAAAAAAATATTATATGTTGTCCATACATACAACACACGCGAATTGTTTTTTTATAAAAACCGCATTAAAAGTTTGGAATGTAATAATTACATGTTTTCAATTCCACAACAATATGTAGTTAGAAACCACTGTTCATGTTTACTCGTCTAATCAAACTAAAGCACTTCCTATGTTTTACGTTTATGAATAGTTGATGTAAAACTAGCTATTGATTTTCCAATAATTAATTTTAGAGTGTAAATATGCCGTCTTAGGAGAAAATACCTTAGCCATAAAAAAGGAGTTTAAATTTATAAACATGCCCCTAGGGAAGATGTAAGAGTGTGGTTAGGTCAATACTTCAAACTTCCCCCGAAGATAA
This sequence comes from Vesta saturnalis, assembly GCA_036346205.1. Taxonomy (NCBI): domain Eukaryota; kingdom Metazoa; phylum Arthropoda; class Insecta; order Coleoptera; family Lampyridae; genus Vesta; species Vesta saturnalis. The sequence continues at coordinate 1,537,402 of JARFJB010002263.1, read as the reverse complement.
CCGATTCTTCCCAAACATTGACGAGCGCGCCAGCGCGCAAGACCCAAGGCTAGCAGCATTCTCGTTTCTCGCGCGTTTCGCTCTTTAAAGTGTTAAAGTGTAACTGTAATCCAGTGAGCATTATTATAACGTATTCTCCTGTTTATGAGCCAACATCAGCGGCCATTAGAGGTTTTACTGACTTGTTAATAAACTATTACAACATAACCGTTCAAGCTGATGATGGAAACGATGACGTGGATAAGCTGAATGTATCTCACATCCAAGGTGATGGTGATGATTCACAGAAGAGGAAGAAGAGCGATGAGGTAGAGGAGAAAGACGAATCACAAAACCATGATGACGATAGCGACGAATCACGGTTCAAGAAGAAGAATGATGATGTATTGTTGTTTATAATAATAATAATATATCTTCAAACGCTAAGCTTTCCTTCAATTTTGTTGATAAACTTGTTTTTCCTAACGGTGTTTGAACCTACACTAACAATGCTGCAGTTAATGCGAAAGTGCGGTTAGATGGGCTAGATAGCTACAATAAGTGTGAGATTGTCTTTCTTTTGCACTCTGTGCGTTCAATCATACTGCTATTTTTTAAATTGTGAACTGATTTTGTATGATTAAGTTAAATCAGTTTGGTATTTAATTTAATTGATTTGATTAATTTGATTTGAGTAATTGATTTGTATGCTTGAGAAAGAGACGAAGGAGAGACGAACACGATCAACCCCTATTACAGAAAACATTCTTTAGCCTTTACACCACTATATTGCACCACAAACAACCCTAATTAGTCCTAAATATACCGCTAGGTGGCGCCGCCTGTATTACAGAAAACATTCGCTAGTTCAAAAATATACCACTAGATAGTACCACAAATAAAACCCTGATTATTCCTAGAAATATAACGCTAGATGGTGCCACCTTTATTACAGAAAATCTTCATTAGGCCATACACAACTAAATGACGATACAAATTGAAATTTCCCAACAAGCGCCACGATAGGAGGGCGCAGGCCCTAACACAGGTTCCTATGTTTTGTCTTATAAGCTAGCAATAGGTCCCTTATTAGAATACAAGTTCAAATTTCTCGCAATAAGTAATCAAAATGTAAACACTTAAATACAAATCCAAATTCAAATATCCTGGCAAGGGGCCAGGGACTAAGACCCGAAAGTAAGTTGCGAAGTCCTACGTCTGTCTTATATATTATGCTCGAGGGTTGGATGCTGAACAACCTTCCTGAAATCTCGCGTCGCGAAATTTTACGTATATGATACATGTTAACTTAAAAAAAATCTAAGGCCGACCGCTTCTATAAAATAAAAGTAATCTTGACACATGTTAACAGGTTAAATTAATTAAATAAAATCTTTTATTATAAAACATTTCTCATTATCTTTACGTGTCTTTGTCGACCGTGTGAAATTAACGTAAACACGGATCCTGCAAACAAACCAGGTCAGCATTGGACTGCTATCTACATTGACGAGAATGGTAATAGGGAATATTTTGATTCCTTTGGACGAGCCGAGCACCGCAAGGATATCATTCACGTTTCCTAGAGAAAAATTCCAGATGCTTCCTATACAATAAAACAATACTGCAAGATTACCATTCGAATGTGTGTGGACTTTATACGTTAATGTTTCTATATTTTAGATTACATAATTTACCTGTTTGATTTTGTAAAAAACTTTTTTAGTACATGTTTAATTGTAAATGACGAGATAATCAAATTATTGTTTAACACCTGCTACCCAACCATTCTATTCTGATAAATAAAGAGATTTTCTAGTACCTTACTTTTTTTAATTAAGAGTTGCGTAATATCAGATGAGCGTATTGCTTTTCTTTCTTTTTAATTCAGCATAAGTGTTTTTAAAAATCGTGTTATAAAATTTATGACTTTAGCGTTTTAAGGAAAGTGCATTACTCGGTTGGTAGATTATTAAAATTAACAGGTTTATATAATTACACAGTAATTAGCTAAAGGTAAACATGAACAGTGGTTTCTAACTACATATTGTTGTTGTGGAATTGAAAACATGTAATTATTACATTCCAAACTTAATGCGGTTTTTATAAAAAAACAATTTGCGTGTGTTGTATGTATGGACAACATATAATATTTTGTTCAAACCGCTTTGTTATTAATTACTTTAAGGGTTGTTTGTATATTTACACTCTAAAATTAATTATGGGAAAATCAATAGCTAGTTTTAATATGCGTTTTAGAAGACAATATTGCTGTTATGTAATTAATTAGCTTAATAAAAATTTGTTTCATTAGGAATATCAGTAATTTTTTTATAATTCACTGAGGATTTTTTAATTATGTCATTTACAATAAAATAAGTGTTCTATAATTAAACTTTACTGTCATTCAAATTCCCCCACGCAAGATGAATCCTTAACACAGCTGCTATTTTACATCATTATTAGAAAATACGTTTTCTCCAATAGCATTTGACCATTTTAAAGCAATAGGATCGATAATAATCTTTATGCAATTTCCAACATTGTATGCGTGTGCAACCTCCAGGGGCACTGTTCTTAATATAGCCAGAAGGACCTTAATACCATCAAAAACAACCCTAAGACCAACTCCAAGTCCAGCCCCAACCCCAGATCCAACCCTAAGACTTATCCCTAGACCAGCCCCAGACCCAGCCCTAAGCTCCAACCCTAGCTCTACATACAGCCCCAGCCCCCAGTTCAGCCCCCCCCTAAATACAGCCCTAAGACCAGCAAAGACCAGCCCCACCCTTAAATACAGTCCTCACGTTAGCAACCACAAAAAAAAGTCCTAGCTGTCAAAAGGTCCTTAATACAACCATAAGGTTTGAAAAATAACCCCCAAAAGAAATCATAAAAATAAGGGTAATAAATACGGTCCATCACGTATGCCATTAAAAATCAAAAAAGCTTTAATTAGGGTTTAAAACGGCCTTCGAGAAGAAAGGGTTGAAAAAACGGTCTCACACGTGGATGTGTAGAAAATAGGGGTGAAAATACACGTCCTATACGTAAGCGAGTAATAATAGGGGTGGAAAATGCGGTCTCCCACGTGGGCATATGAAAAAGTGAAAGGAGCGGGGCTTGTGACGTAAAAAAAGTGGAGGGGATAGTGCCCGTTTACTACTGATGTCACGTTACCACTAGCTTCGGCACAGGATGGCGTTTGCAACATACCCGGCTTAGGACGGCTAATTATTATAAAGCGAACTAGTGCCCGTATAAAAATTGGGTTTGCGCATGGTTAACGCATGCGTCGATCAACTTCTTATTTGTTAAGGTATTTATTTACAACTGTAGTCACTTTTATTAGTTAACGGATTCTGAGGAAAATGCGCCTTGGCCATCATTATGATTAGATACATATGTTACTTCTTTGGCATGAATTTGACCTGGGAATCCCAATAAAACTTCTCAATGACAAACGAACAAACGTATCCAATCCAGACGTTCGCAACCAAAAGTTTCTTCCTCTCTCGCTCTCTGGCAACCAATCACTTCGTCATTCTGCTCATTAGGTTTTCAAGTATTCAAAGTGTTAAAACGCATAAAGACGATGTGAAACAGTAGTATCTTTATTTCATAGACAAGGATATTAGGTATCATTTCTACAGTAATTATTGCTTCTACTCTCACTAAATTTTAGATGCAACATTACTTTCTGTTTTTAAAAGATATCCGTTATACCTTCGCTCATATTGTTGGCAGCGTTATATATCTGGTCACATAATTCCGGTCAATTTATCAGTGTGGTGTAAACCGTAAGACGAATTATCTACAATAGAGTAATACTTTGAATCTTACTCACTTGTGTTGTTTACAATCGCTGAAGAAAAATTATTATAAGCACCGCATTGTATGCAAGTAGAAGGGAGGCACCATGCGCAATCTTGGATTTTGACGTCACAAAGATGCCCCACGTGGTAGACCGTATTTTCCACCCTTATTTTTTATGGTTTCCTTCCGGAGCCTTTTTTCAACCCCTTGATTTTCACCCCTATGGTTTCTTTTCGGAGGCCTTTTTCAACCCCTTGATGGAATTTTCATCCCTAATTAGGGCCTTTTTTGTTTTTACTCGCTTACTTGAGGGGCGTATTTTTCACCCTTATTTTATGGTTTCTTTTTGGTGTTCATTTTCAACCCTTGATGGGAATTTTAACCCTGATTATTTTTGTTTGTATTAAGAGCCCTTTTGGTGGGGATCCCCTGGAGGTTAGGCAATTGTGTGTATTCTATTAATTCCTATCTACAGATTGTAACCTTACGAAGTTTTATGTATACATCGGGGTTGTATTCTAATAAGGAGGCCTAATGCTATCTTGTAAGGCTGATATAGGGCTGTGCAACTTACTGCTGGAACTTAGCCCCGTGACCCTTGAGGTAAAATTTGAATTTGTATTCTAATAAGGAGGCCCTATTGCTATCTTGTAAGACAGGTGTATGAACTTGTGTTAGGATTTGATCTTGCGTGGGGAATTTGAATGACAGTAAAATTTAATTATAGAACATTTATTTTTATTGTAAATATCATAATTAAAAAAGCCTCAGTGAGTTATAAAAAAAAAATTACTGACATTCAGATTATTCTCTAATGAAACAAAATTTTTATTAAGTTAATTAATTACATAACAGTTATTACAATATTATTAAATATATTGTTAAAACTGATTGTTTTACCTGCTTTGATTGCATTGAAATATGAAATATGAAATATCCATCCGCTCGTTAAATTGTTGTATATTGTACACCTTAATATTTTTAAAGAAACTTGTTGTTACATATAACTTAGATGTGTTTTATAACTGTAATTAAAAATCTGTACAAGTAAATAAAATAAATAAAAGGTTAACAGCACACTTACCAGCTCTGTATTGAGAGAACATTTTTGAGGGACTGATTCACGAGTGATAGATAGTCACTGCTTTGTGTTAGTCGTCTAATCAAACTAAAGCACTTTCTGTGTTTTACGTTTATGAATAGTTGATGTAAAACTAGCTATTGATTTCCCCATAACTAATTTTAGAGTGTAAATATACAAACAACCTAATTATCTTTATCACACTTACTGCAACTCGTATTTACCTTTCCCTTAAAGTAATTACTAATTATGATATTTACAATAAAAATAAGTGTTCTATAATTAAATTTTACTGTCATTCAAATTCCCCACGCAAGATCAAACCCTACACCTCTCTTACAAGACAGCAATAGGGCCCCTTTATTAGAATACAAATTCAAATTTTACTTCAAGGGTCACGGGGCTAAGTCCCAGCAGTAAGTTGCGAAGCTCTATATCAGCCTTACAAGATAGCATTAGGCCTCCGTATTAGAATACAACCCCGATGTATAAATAAAATTTCGTAAGGTTACAATCTGTAGATAGGAACTAAAAGAATACGCGCAATTACATAACCTCCAGGAGCTCCCCACCAAAAGGGCTCTTAATACAAACAAAAATAATCAGGGTTGAAATTATCATCAAGGGTTTAAAATGACCAACCGAAAAGAAACCATAAAATAAGGGTGAAAAATACGCCCCTCAAGTAAGCGAGTAAAAACAAAAAAGGCCTTAATTAGGGATGAAAATTCCATCAAGGGGTTGAAAAGGCCTGAAAAGAAACCATAGGGGTGAAAATCAAGGGGTTGAAAAAGGCCTCCAAAAAGAAACCATAAAAAATGAGGGTGGAAAATACGGGCTCCCACGTGGGGCGTGTGTGACGTCAAAATCCAAGATGGCGCATGGTGCCTCCCTTCTGCTTATGCACGTTACAGTAATTACTCCAACATTTTTAGATTTCACGATGTGATACTTTACGTTATGTTTATTACCTAGACCAAAACTCTTTAACTTATTTAAACCTTCTCATTAACTTCAAAGCTGTAGGGCCCACAATATGATTGGTCAACCACTGTTCATAAAGAGAACATTTTTGTCACAGATAAAAAAATTGAGTTATTCGTTTTAAACATCCTTGAAGCCAGCAAGTTTTTTTTTGGAAAATATGAAAAATGTGTGTTTGTGTATCAGTGCCGTCAAAGTTGAAAAATTAATGTTTAAGACATATTACAAAAAAAAAAAATAAAAGAATAACATTTAAAAAATATGTCTACACATTTTCTTATAAATTTTGATCGTTATTCAGATCTTAAATTTCCCCTTAGGAAGTTTTTGTAGCGAAATTACGCGTCGCTCCAAAAAGTTGCATAGAACGTAATTAATATATAATTTTAAGATGTGTATGTTGGAATTTTTGTATCTTTAAGATACCGCAGCTATTTTTTAAAAACCAAAAACAGTCACTAATAAACTCACCATGTCCGCACCAAATTTCTCCCAAAACCAGTTTCAGGAAAATACAAACAAGCTTAAATTTGAAATTTTAAGTGCTTAGGATTTGTCCCTTTGAAATTAAGGTGCATACTAACATACATCCATACACACACGCGCACATGCACATGCGCATTCTCGCACATTTGTACACACTAGCATACACTCGCACACCTGCACGCACGCGCACGATTATGCACACATACAGATGCGCATACAACCGCATACTCTCAATACACACTTGCACACACACACGCACATGCACACGTACGCACGCACACAATCGCGTACACAATCTCTTTAGCGTTCTAATAACAATTGCAGTTGAAATTTGACGAAACCCGGAAGGCGGGAAAACCTAAAGTTTGAAACGACATTCTCCGTGGCTCCATCTACTGATATGTTTTAAAGTAGGTGTAGATTTCTGTAATTGTTATGAAGGGAAAACTTAAAATTAGAAATACCATTCTAATACTGGAGCTCCATATCAATTCATAAGACGGCATTAGGCTTCCAAAACTTGTCCTGGAGTCATACATGCATTGCAATTTGAAAGTAGTATTCTAATGCTGGTGTTAAGGCACCAAAACTTGCCCTAGGGTGTTAGCCCCTGTAACACATCAAGGGTTTTCCTCGAGGTCAACTTTCACATTATGCGGGTATAAACTCGCAGTGGTTTAAATAACTTTCACTAAAGATGCGATATGCCATCTCTAAAACAGTTCTGCACAAATAGACGAATTACTCTTAACGGTAAAGGTTTAAAATGGGATCTGGAAATTTATGGTGTTCGAAGAAGGTTGCAAAAGATGATTTGCATAAACACCAGACGGTTCAAGAGATTAACGTAACCGATAAAATATGTAATAGTACAAAAACTGTAAAACCTATAAATAAATAAGCAATAGAGTCAGGCTACCCAACACAAAATAAACCGACAATCTGCGCAAATACGTCAAACAAGGAAGAAAAACAGTAGAGTCTCATCTGGTGGAATATTTTAAAACTAATGGAAGATTCATGCAATTGTAATGATAAAATTTGAAATGCCACTGTATCATTTGTTGTGGGATTTGAACTTCCACGGGTGTTCGTTTGAAATAAAAAAATATCTGAGCATTAGCTAAATTAATAAGTGAATAAGTACGTTACGTAAGATGTTAATTAAAATCACTACCTTCGATTCTAACCCATAAATAATTAACGGTATGATAACTGTACACACTTGTGACTAAATACCGGATAGACCACCACGTCACCTAGTGGCCAGTCACGGTAATGTCTAGCACGCGCCGCCCGAATACTTTGTTTAAAGTCAAAGGTACCACGTTCACATGCTTCTGTCTTTTTTCGTACGCACGTTTGTTTTAATGAACGGCTATTAAAAACAAGTCTCGGCCGTGATAACTTTATTAATTCGTATTAATATAGTCGAAATCTGAAAAATAACTCGTAAAGCTTTATATAGGTACAAGCGTGTATACATTTATTCTTAATTCTTCAAAGGGTTAATGTTAACACCAGTTGCTGTCGTTGCCAAAAAAAAAAGGTTAACCTAGTAATGCTTTCAATTGCTTTCTGGCAACATCTTCTTACAATATAGCGGGCCAAGCTCATATATCTCTAATAAAATTTAGAAATACACTCCCGCACACACAAGTATTTTAAAACCTAGGCACAATTTTTATATTATCGATCCTCAACTGGATTTGTGGTTAAATACAAACTATTATCCACAAATTTGTATGCTAGGCTCATGTTTTATAGGAGCAACATGTTCTTAAAAATTTCGTGTATTACATTAGATCAACATTTTACTCTACACCTCCCAACCACCAATTAAAACCACTACTCAAGTCAGGAAAAGGAAAGGAAAAGACCACGTATTTCATTCCCTTCCCAAGGTGGAGGGCGGGCTGCTTGAGCTTTCCAATCTCCTTCAGCCACAATCATGGATTCCCAGCATACATACATTACGTACATATGCATAGTGGGATTAAGGATGGGTGTGGTCAGGATAGGATCGGAAGGAACGGAGTTAGGGGTTCTGAGGGGCGGAAATACTACCCCAGCGTTCAACTAAATAGCCGCACATGGTGTGCGTATACGCAGTGACCATACCGCTACATGTGTATAATGAAATCCCCCCTGAAAAAACATCATACAGGGTAGATGGTAACGGGAATCGAACTCACTACCCCTCGAATGCTAAGCAAGTCGTGTTACCACTACTCTACTAGCTCGGTCACTCAAGCTACTTCAAGCCCCCTTATATAGGTTTCATACACAGGAAAGGCGCTAATTTAAATGTAGCCACTCTCACAACGATTCACACGTCACGTGCCTTTTGTTGGCACTAAATCGCTTTCAGCAACATTCAATAAATTTTAATGCTTTTTGCCCTTGAATCCTACGTAGGATTTTCCATTATGAAACAGTAGCGTGCATTACCGACTGTGTAGGGACTTTACCTCATATTATTTTTCATTCAAATTTAATCATTTCAACTCTGTTTATAAAACATTTAAATATCCTTTTAAAAAACATTCATAGCCTTTTTGGGAATTCTAGTGGCGTAACAGTTACGTCAATACACTTAAAGAAATTCTATCATACAAGCTCACGGTCATACGACGTTCAGGCGTCGTACGCACAATATATAACACCAAATATACCCAGTACCTCAAAATGTTCTTACAATACGCACATAAAATTTGAATGCAAATTACTATTCAAGTTTATGAGTTGCTACGACCAAAAGTATCTACCATGTTTGCCCCTTACCGTAGTCTAGATACTAGGGCCTGAAAGACATGTGCGAGATTTGAACACAATCGCTTTGTAATTTTTGGAGTTATCATGACCGAAAGAAAGTCACATTTACCCTTCTTAATCGTTACTCCATAAACACACTATTACCAAAAATCATTGAAATCTAGACATTTTGCTCATAAATACGTTTTGTCAAGGTTGGGTGCAACTGATTTTTAAATTTTTGAATTGTTGCGGTCGAAAGAAAATCACATTTACTCCTCCTCCTTATTCCACATATTTGCCTCAACCAAAAATTACTAGTCTAAACATTTAAGCCATAAACAATTGTGTGAAGTTTAAATGCATTCGCTTTCAAAACTTTGAGATATTGCGCCCGAAGTATCTATTACAGACGCACGGACCTACCCACCCACATACGTATATTTCCGGTCCCAGTTCAACTCTGAATTATTTGACCGATTACAAACCCAAAATCTAGACATTTAAGTGGTAAACACTTATCTTTGATACAATTGCTTCTCAATTGTTTCAGTAATCGCGACCGAATGAAAAGATCATCAACAACTTTCATAAAAAATCACTGGGGTCTGGACGTTTAGGTTATAAATATATATATATGAAGTATGAGTGTAATCGCTTTTCAAGTTTTTCGAGATTTATCACACATACACGCGCGCGCACGCACACGCACTCGCACACGCATACGTAGACGCACACACACGAGCACGCACACACACACAACCACGCTGTTTGGCTCCAGGGGACCTTAAAACGAATATTTTCGGATTTAGTTTAATTTCGAATTTTGGCTGATTACAATCACTCTCCCTTTAGATGGGAAAGTTAAAAATGGAATTGGCAAAAAAAAAAACTAAATTACCTGTTATAACGTCTTTGTAAAATTTATAGTATTTTTAAAATAATTCCATGCATTATAAACTAGTTTTATAATATACTATTATCTTTGTAAATGTCGTACTGCACCATATACCATGTATACTATAAAGTCATAATGGTCTCTTCGGTATTACAATAAAATGTTTGTTAAAATGTATTAGGACGAACTATTATGGCGAGATGCTCTGCTCGTACTGTGTTCGTTACAACATTGATTACCTATGTGCTACAATTGATTACTCAAGGGAATAACGGTCAGACAACAGAACAGTATGTAATCGCATATTTCTGATGTCTGCCGTTACCTTTCCCACATCAAGCCATCAGAGTGTTGTGACGGGTCCACTATCGATTTCATTTCATGTGAGATATTTCGTTTGATTTAGCCTACTGTACACACGTCCTCACAACAGATTAGGTATTGAAACTATTAATAATCAAAATTTTTTTGTGTTTTTTATATCAAGTTAAGTTATACAGACGTTTTAGTCATAAAAATAAGGCTAGTGATCAGAGAAGATATAAAAGTTCACCAAACAAGGTTTGTTACGTGTGTGGATGTTACAGACTGAAAAAAATTTATGAATGAGATAATAGTTATTTAATAAACTAGTTTGTTAATGAAGGCGATTAATAAACGAAACTGTTTAAAGCACGAACGAGCGATAGCGAGTGAGTGCCTTTAATAGTTGAGTTTATTAATCGCCCATTAACAAACGAGTTTGTTACAATATTGTTTCGTTGACCGTAAACTTTTTTGTGACAATATTAGAAATTAATTACAAATCAAAACCAATTTCATCTTTTTGATCGGATCGATAAAGATGATACCTTATAAAATACCTTCATCCTTTTTTTGTCCTCGAGGTAGACCATTTTTAAATTTTTCAACACTTTCCATTCACTTTTCCACAAAGACTATCAGAAGAGAATAACGTCAACTCCATACATTTTCAATTTCACGTAAAAATCAGGTTTGCTAAAAAAACCTAGTTACCATTGAAAAATACGACAAGCGAATTATACCAAAAAAGGTCGCCATTGGGAAAATATTATTATAAATAACCAAAAATAATTATGGATTATTAAAATGTATGATGTTAGTCGTCATTGGTTTTTTTTATTTGTATGAGTATAACTGGTTGTCTATCAAAATATCATAAAAAGGTCAAAATCCCAAAAACAGTGATTTAATGAAAAGGAGTGTATTAATGACGTCTATTAATACATCCTTTTTTAAACAAAATAATTCATTAATATCGAAATTAATAAACGGTCAACGAAAAAAGCATTTTTCTGCTCTTATTTTGGATTGAGAATTGGAGATCTGGAAAATCTGTACACAAAGGAAGCGAAGGATTCAAGTACCTATTTCAAGACAGTTTTCCTCACCCTAGTGATGCTAAGATACTAAGATCGATAAATAAGAAAATTGGTTACGAACAAATTGTTTATCTAAAAATTAAATCAAAAGGAACTGCAAGCATGGAACTGTTTCGTCGCAGTCTGTTAATGTGTTGAAAAATACAAGCAGAGAATCCTTTGGGTACCAATTTACTCTTTCATAAATCGTTAAACTAATTACTTAAATACTTAAATCACTAATAAGTAGATAAGAATCTAATAACTATACTAATATAACGATTCAAATAATTAATCAATTAATAGACCGATACGATAAAAGTCACACGCGGTAATACATATTGTTGCGAGCACAAAAATAGTTCCAATGAAATTGATAATGACAATTGCAGCCAATTCTTAAATTTATGTGTACTCCAAATAGAGCTTTTGCTAGTTGAAAGATCTATATATTTACTATCTAAATATATGCACGACTGTCACATTTAAGGTAACTTTGCAGTAAATCTATACTTTCAAACCTTTGATGAAAATGTGAAAAGAGTATTTTGACCAAAAATTTGTATTAAGCAACTTCATAACCCAGAATACCTGAATTTGAACCATTTCGCTTTTTAAGCACAATAGTCCCCCAATATTTGATCCGCCATTTTGAAATGTTTTATTTTGATTTAGCGATCTTAAAAACCCCTAATGCCCGACTTTAAAAAATTAAAAAATCCACAATTTTGCACCCTAAAAACTGTGCGCTACTGGTTCTTATTTTTTTCTATTTTAAAATTATAAAATATATAAAAAAGTATTAGTTTTAGTTGACTTGATCGGCCTATTTCCACAGTTTCTGCTTTTTGAGCGCGACGTTTTAGAAGCACACTCTGTTTCCGTGATCAGGCTTAGCCCTGAGAAGGACTGTTTTCGCACTTGTGTTGAATTCATATGTTATGATTTTTTCCCAAGCAATCATAACATATGAATTCGACTCAAGTACGCAAACAGTCCTTCTCAGGACTAAGCCTGATGACGGAAGCAGAATCCGCTTATTTGATAGCATTCTCCAGTAATGCCAGTATCGGGGTCAATAGGATCATAAGCTAGGGTTAATATGATTAACAGTTACGTAAAATGCCTAGAGACTATAAACCTAAGGTGGGGGAAAAATATTACAAGAAAACTGATCCAAGCATAATTGAAGAGGGTAAAAATGATATTAATAATGGGTATAGTATACGACAGGCCGCGAAAAAACACAATATTGCTTTCATCAGGCTCCAAAGGCGCCTCAAAAACGTAAACGTTAAAAAACAAGAGAGCCAAACTGTGTTCAGTGACGCCGAAAAAAGATGTATTGCAGAAAAGTTACTTACTTGCAGTGAGTGAGGTTATCCTTTGGATACTTATGATTTACAATTCGTTATTCAACATTAAATTTTTTTTTTTTTATGATTGTGGACCTGAACAGGCTAAATAAGGCCTATCGTGCTAAAGCACTCAGGAACACTTAGGAGGATGGATAGGGGGATAATGAATTGCCAATAGATGCCTATGAACAGCTACCTTAAATTTTCTCATATCATAAGTGAGAGGAAAACAGGAACTAGGGAGATCATTCCAGAGTTTAGAAGCCGTGTAGAAAAATGTGGATTGCGCCCGTTTGGTACGACAAGTGGAGATTTGTACTGCATACTGATGATGTGAATGAGCGAACCGAGTGTTTCTCGCAAAGATAGCCGGAGATGGTATCAAAGAATGTAATTCACCAGCACAATAGACGTTGTAATAATGATAATACAAAGAAAGACCTGAAACCATCCTTCTCTGCTCAAGGGACTGTATGTGAGAAGTTAAGGACGGGTCATTTATAAGCCTAATCGCTCTCTTTTGAATACGATCAACGATATCGAGAGCGTATTGGGGAGCACTAACCCAAAGGTGAGAATTATATTCCAGATGAGGCCGAATTTGGGCCTTATACAGCAGAAGGAGTTGTCGAGAGGTAAAGTACTGCTTAGATCTGTACAAAAAGCCTATTTTACGAGCAGCTGTTTTGGTAGCTGAAGATACAGTCATACCCAACAGAGTAATAGAGTCTGAAAACTTAAGAACTGAGCCATTCATACTTACAACAGGAAATGATCGATCTTTTTTGGCGGACATAAGGCAACACTGAGTTTTGTTAGCATTAAATTTAACTAGACTATTGCTTCCCCATTCGAGAATACATTGAATGTCTTTGTTGATTGAATTTGCCATTTCAGCTTTAATTTCTTGATTTGACATAGAAGGTGGATTATCACTATGAGTAGACTGAGATGCACTACGGTGAAGAGTGCTATCGTCAGCAAAGCAATGGATGGGGTTAGTTGTTGAAGAAATAAGGTCGTTTATGTACAGCAGAAAAGTGTAGGCGCTATAACGGATCCCTGTGGTACGCCCGCGTTAATGCTAACTTCTTTGAAAAAAGCCATCAACTACGACACGTATTCGTCTTTTATCAAGGAAACTAGAAACCCAGTTGATGAGCGTATCATTTAACCCAACGAGGTGAGTTTGGCAAGTAAACACTTATGCCAAACTTGGTCAAATGCCTTTGAGATATCTAAAGCGACTACAACTGTTTCACCGGACTGCTCTACTGTATTGTTCCAAACTTGGGTCACATATGAAAGAAGATCGCCTGTTGAACGACTTTGTCTAAACCCATATTGGTGGTCGCTAAGGAGTTTGTTAGTTTCAAGGAACGTGAGCAGTTGCTGATTGATGGCTTTTTCCATGATTTTAGACAAAATGGAAGTGATGGCAATTGGTCTGTAATTTGAGGGATCGGTCTTATCACCTTTTCTGGGAATAGGTTGAACATTTGCTAACTTCCATGATGAAGGGAATTTCCCAGAAGATATAGAGATCGTATAGAGCTTAGATAGAACTTGTACTAGTTCGGGGGAACATTTCTTTAAGACAATAGCTGGGATACCGTCTGGGCCAGTCGCCTTATTGAGATCAAGCCTACTGATGATCGATTCCAAGAGCTTGTACCGAAAATGAATTGGTTTCATAACGTATGAAGAAGAGTTGACTAGGAGCACATCTTTTCCAGAATCATTGAGACACGAGTTTGATGCAAACAAATCCACAAAAACGTTGGCTTTGTCTACAGAATCAGCAACTACCGATCCGTCAATAGATGTCAGGGGAAATGAAGATGTTCGAAAGTTTTTACTAATGGCTTTTGCTAAAGACCAAAATTTACGACTGCCTAAAGGAGATGTAGCTAGTTCATTGCATTTTCGTTGTTCGAACAACTTTTTAGTTTTAGTGATGACACTTTTGCAGATATTTCTAGCACCAACGTATTCTACATGACTGTCAACCGATTTATTAGATTTCCATTTAATGTAACACTTACTTTTTAAAGATATTGCATCAGAACAAGCCTTATTGAACCTGGGTTGGGAACGTGAATGACCTACACGGTACTGATTTTTCGGAATGATAACTCCATTCCATGAGGATGACTTCAGATACTGAAAGAGCGATGTCCTAAGAAGAGGACGACTTAAAACAATATTCACGCCATGGAAAGGTTGCAAAGAAATCCCGTAAATCACTCCCTCGAGCTGACTTAAAACACCACAACGTTCTATCGGTTTTGCGAACAACAGTGGAATTAGGTACAGTAGAAATGATTTTTATTAGACAATGGTCGGAAAGACCTAAAGGCGAAAGAACGGAAGTTTTATAAACATGTAATGATCCTGCAGATCCTTCCTGAAAATTTAAATCCTTGTCAATAAATTCCTCCAAACTTATTTCCTATTTTCTTCCACAACTGCATTTATATGATTTAAAACATATTATCAGTTGTTCCCACTCTCCCCACTCTACCCGCTATCTTCCCAAAATCCCTATATAAACACTGCCTTCACATTCAACCAAACACACTTGACACTTTGCGTTCATAATTTACTTTCCTTTTATAAATTAGTATTCCAGTATTATTGCTCAGATCCTGAATTCTCCTTATTACCTCATTTCCTTAATTAGTTATACGTTATTAGTATACTAATCCTATATTCATCCTGCCTGAACCTGCCTGATTCATTAATCCTGCATTACATTCTTTCCTACCATCCACCTATTACATTCATCTACCCTGACACCGATTCCTGTGCCTATCCATCCCTTATACGTATACCAACTTATTGTGGGTCCTGGCCCCGATTTGGGTATACGTAAAGAAGTTGTTTGTGTGAAATCAGACGGAGGGCCTGTACACCCGAATGGTTATGCACAACTAACTACCCTGTTGCATCATTATCCTTATCAACCAAACAAGATATTTATCACTATCAACTTGTTGAAGGTGTAAGCGACAAGGATAGGGGTAGAATCCTAGAGATTATAGAGGAGTGACGGTGGTATTGCCCGAAACATCCTCTACAATCACGAGCAAGGTTATTCCCTTAAATTGCCCTTTGACGGTTTAGGCTTGTGCCCGAAAAGGATTTCTAACCACCACTATTCAGCCTCTTTCCCTGTATCTTCTCACATAAATCACGTCGCCATCCCCTACAATAAATTCTCCTTGCTACCCTCACATTCACACCAGTTTACCTTTGATCTTTTAACCACCTGTGCATAGAATCACCACCTACAAAATCACTCACCCACCACCTTTTATTTATCCCTACATAATAACCATTCCTTAAGTAAACCGTTTATTGCCGACCTAAACAACCCTTGTTTACTTTTAAATAATAGTGTGACCTTACATTGTATTTAAATCAGATTTCTACTTACCCTTGCATAATCACCTCCTGATTGCCGTACTCACCAGCAGTTCACATTAATTATACAGTATCACTTATAATTAACGAAACACACACATTCACCGGTACCACACGTTTTAAACATCTGTTTTAGAATTGAAAATACCACCATTACAGGAAGGTTGGGAACCGAACTAGACCATAGGCGTAGGCGATTTTAAAGAAAACCGCAAGAATATTTGCACATATTTTTAATAGTTTTGTACTGCATTATATGGCCAGTTAATTTCAGTTTATATATTTATTTGTTTTATATTAGAATTTATATTATAATTTCCGTTTTGATATGTAAATAAACCTTTCATGTATGAAATATTGTAAAACATTGGATAGGCAACCCAACCTGCATCTAGGTATACATCTTAGTAGGACCCCCTTTTATGAGAAAGTTCTCATGTTCAAAATTAGAGTTTTACAAGTTGTGAAAAAGGACAAACACAACCAATAAAGACCGGTAGCTGCTACCAGAACCGGGAAGCAGTACAAACAAGAGGGTTTGATGTAAGAAAGAGATCTAGAAGATGTGTAGTATGGTTAGGGTTATCAGGGATTCTTGTGGGTTCATAAATCTTTTGTGTGAGATCACATGAAATAGCAAATGTTTCTGCACTATGACCAGCGGGACTTGTAGTAGATGAAAATTGAAGCCAATTAGAGTTATGAACATTGAAATCGCCTACAAATGAGATATCGCAAGATGGAAACTGAGACAGGAGATAGTCAACTTTCATACTAAGGTAATCGAAGAAGTCTTGAAAGTTGCTGTCATTAGGAGACCTATAAATGCAACAGTAGAATTTCACAAATTTAGGACCAGAATGTTTAAACCAAATCACGTCAAAATTTTTATTTTCTAAGGAAGAAACCCTCTTGCAAGCAATTCTGTCCTTGATGTACGCACATACGCCTCCTTTATATCGAAAGTTAGAGTGAAGATGGTATTGAGGAAATTGCAAGTCGGGTGACTCGGAGCTTTCGAGGAGACTTGTGTTTCAGATAGACCCAAAACCAACCCAAACAGAAAACAAGGCACAAACGCCAGAAACGCACGAAAAAACACGCAAACTCCGAACCCGAAAAAAAAAAAAAATAAAAACCACAAAAACCCAAACCAAAAAAACCATAAAACATTTTAAAAAAATAAAACAAAAACAACAAATATACAAAAACAAAAAAAATACAACAAATTACACAATTTAATACATAAAAAACAAAAAAATAAATTTTTAAATTTTTTTTTAAAAATTTTTAAAAATAAATATATTAAAAATTTTTTATTTAAAAAATAAAAAAAAAAAAAATTTTTTAAAAAAAAACAAAAAAAAAAAAAAAAATAAAATTTTTTTTAAACAAATTTTAAAAAAATTTAAAAAAAAAAAAAAAAAAATTTTTTTTAAAAAAAAAATTTAAATTTTTTTTAAAAAAATTTAAAAAAAAAAAAAAAAAATTTTTTTTTTTTTTTTATAAAAAAAAAAAAAAAAAATTTAAAAAACAAAACAAACACAAAAACAAAAACAACAAAAAAACAAAAACCAAAACAAAAAAAAAAAAAAATTAAAAAAAAAAACAAAAAAAAAAAAAAAAAAACAAAAACAAAAACAAAAAAAAAAACCAAAAAAACAAAAAAAAAAAAAACAAAAACAACAAAAAAAAAACAAACACAACAAAAAAACACAAACAAAAAACAACAAAAAAACAATTTTAAAAAACAAAAAAATTTTTTTAAAAAAAAAAAAAAAAAATAAAAAAAAAATTTTAAAAAAAATTTTTAAATTATTTTTAAAAAAAATTTAAAAAATTTTTAAAAAAAAAATTTTTTTTTAAAAAAAAAAAACACAAAAAAAAAAAAAAAAAAAAAAAAATTTAAAAACAAAAAAAACAAAAAAAACAAAAAAAAAAAAAAAAAAAAAAAAAAAAAAAAAAAAAAAAACAAACAAAAAAAAAAAAACAAAATAAAAAAAAACCAAAAAACAACAGAGACACCAGAAAAACCAAAAAAAAGCAAACAAAAAAGAAAACCAAACAAAAAAAAGAAAAAAAAAAAAAAACAATTTAAAAAAGAGAAAAAACCAGACACCAAAATAACCAAAAACGAAAAATAAAAAAAAAAAAAAAAAATAAAAAACACAAAAAAAAAAAAAACAAAAAAAAAAAAAAAGTTTTAATGATATAATATTAATATAACAAAAAAATAATTAATTTGAAATTTATTTGAAAATTTTTAAAATAAAAAAACAAAAAATTATATCTTGAAACCCAAACATTTTAGTAAATTTAGTACAATAATATAAATATGTTTTTCTACAGTTAAATTATTACTTTACGGGCATATTGGATATTTTGAAAAAAATATGCCACATTTTTAAAAATAAAATTTTTTAATTTCTTCAATTTGAATTTCCAAATGTTCCTTTGGGATTAAAAAAATTGTATTTAAAAAATTTTAAAATTAAAGGTACGGCAAAATCTTATGAACAAAAAAAAACAAAAAATAAAATTACATTTTGGAAAAAAATTGGAACTAATAAAAATTTTAAATTTCTTCCCAAAATGCATTTCTGTTTTTGGAATTCCCATCAAATATTATATGTTTTTATTACATAATTTTCTTTAATTCTTTACTAATAACATGGTTTTTAGATAAAAATTTTTTCATTTCCATTTTTTAAATAACGATTAAATAAACATTATCTAGATGATTCGAACCATTTGAAATGCTGGTACCATGCATGTACCACATATTGTTTATTAAAAGGGAACATCCTCAAATAAATTGTTCACGAATGGGTAAGATTGTCCATCAAGTGTCTCAAGAAAAATCCAAAAGTAATCCTATAATTCCTGACCAGACGTTAAAATTGATGTTGGATATTTTCAGTTGTCCTTTATTCTTAAAATGGTTATTGTGAAAATTCTGAATCGCATTTCTTGAGAAATTACATTTCTGAACAGGATATGTGAATCAATTGTGGATTATGTGCAATATTATGAAGATACCACCGACAAAAATTATTTAATTGTATTAAAATATGGTATGGATATAACAAATAATCCATTATTTAAACAATTTATGGCAATTCAAGTTTGTATTCTTGTATTTCATGTTCTTCGATGTGAGGACTTTCCTGAATTTCAGTTGTTTACATTAGACTATTCAGATGTATTTACACATATTTAACAAGACGCTGATGAATATTAAATTCGACTATTGTAAACACATTGGATATTCTGGTGATAAATGCGCTTTTTATTGCCATCAGGAATACACATAATGCATATCAGCCATTTCAACAATTGTATACGTATTAATAAAAAATTGTACAAAACAATGGGAAAATTAATTTACATGACTTAATGAACTAGAAAATGTCACTTGAAAAGCAATGTCATTTTAAAAATAGACATTGAAATTGTTATTTCATTCATTGAATTAATTTTCTCGTACAATACAACGGTTTTTTTTATACTAAAGAACATTAGAACATAATTAAAGATTTTTTTTAAATTGAACGCGAAATTAAAATATAATTTTGTTTTTCAAGAAATCAGTGGGATAATTTTTTTCTTCAAAATGTAAGTGTAATGCAAAGCTAAATTCTTGTATCGAAAATATCACTTTCATGCACTCAGCTTCGTAAATTTCACTGAAAATGTTTACTTTAGAAGATATCAATTAATTTTCGTATTTTTCTTAACTTTAAAATTTGTAATACATTTTAGACTATTTATTAACAAACTATAATTATTTTTGTAGATTCATATTAATTTTATTGTAATATTATATATATATATATATATATATATATATATATATATATATATATATATATATATATATATATATATATACAAGTGAGTCAGTTTTTGTAGACAAACAGGAGATAGAACACATGTTTCTAAAAGAAAAGTTCCTATAAACATATGTCTTGAAGACTTGTTACCAGATATAGGATAATGTCTATTAATTAAGGGGCATAAAACAAGCGATAAGAATGTTCACAAACTTGCACAGTGGCGGAGTGGAGGGTGCTCAACCCTTTCATAAACAGAACTTCTACGCCAATGACTATTTTAAAAAACTGTTATTTTCATTATCTACATACAGTTTAACAAAAATAATGTACCTTCTTCTGTTTCGAAATTCCTGTGCGTTTCCGAGTTATTTTGATTTTTAGTGTTTGATGTGGTACTAAGTTAAGTAATGTGCTTTATGTGAATAATTGAATATAAAGTTTTTAATAAAAAGATATAATAAAACATTTAGAGCCATTTTAGTACCTAACGATCGTTTCTTTAAAATTTCAAATACATTTTCATTTATAAATAGGTAGGTTATCGGTTTTTAGTATCCATTGTTATTATCCTCGTATAAAAAGAAATGCATAATTATTATTGTTATGCGGTCAATACTTTCTGTATAATTATGTATGTATCAATTTCGCCATAAACATGTATGTAGTTTTAAGTGAGATTCTAATAAGTTATAGACCGCTGCTCACTTGCTCTCATTAAAGAACCGCCACTGTATCAAGCCATACTCAAATACAAGACTTTTGTAAATTGAAATCTGTTTAGTACACTAATTTTAACAATCCTTATTTATTATTGTAACAATACTTAATTAATAATTGTGAAATTAATAAGAATTCTTAGCAATAACGATTTATAAATAAATAACAATAACACTAGTATAATAAAATTAGACACTTTGTTCAAAATGTAAACCGTTCTTTTCAATACACATTTCACAGCGACGTACAATAGAACGTCTTAAGTTAACTAAATGATGCACCTTATTTCATTGCAACAAAATATGATACTCCTTGGAAAACAAGTAAGTATTAAATTTTATATTTTGAAACGACAGTTTGACTTTTTACAAACACTTGCTTCATCTTGAATAATTTCACTGATTAATTATTTTTTAAGTTCAAAAGTTATTTCATTTGATTTGCCAGCTTTTAATTAGTGTAACATGCCGTTTACATTTACAAATAGCGAACAAGCCGACATTCATTTATTTATGGGTTCGCAAATGGGAATTCAAGGTACGCAGCTAGGAGTATCGGAGAAGATTTCCAAATAGACGACAACCTCATCATTCCGTTTTTGTGAGTATCCATCGTCGATTTGTTAACCAGGGTTTGAAAAATGTAGATGGGCGACAGAACAACCGTGGACGAGATAGAATTGGAGAGGGTATTGCGTGAATTTAATAGGAACCCCACGACAAGTACTCGACGTACTGCTGTTGCTCTTGGTATTTCCCAAAGTAAAGTTTTCCGGGTTTTAAAACGGGATCACAGACGCCCATATCATTTTCAACCTGTTCATAGTTTATGTCCAGTACGCCGAACGAAGACTTAATTATTGTAGGTGGGTTCTTAACTCCATTCAAAATAATAGAGATTTCTTATCCAACATACTGTGGACTGATGGAATCCTGTTTTACTCGTCGTGGTATCGTAAACTTTCACAATCTGCATATATGGGCACATGAAAACCCACATGCCTTCGACCAAAGTTTTCAACATGAATTTAGTACAAATGTCTGGATTGGAATTTACGGCAACCACGTGTTTGGGCCTTATTTCTTGCCACAACGTGTAAATTCAGAAAATTCCTACAATTTTAGAAGAAGAACATGTTAATATGTGGGAAGACATTCCTTTGAATTTAAGAGGACATTCTTGGTTTCAGCTTGATGGATGTCCGGCCCATTATGGCAGAAATGTAAGAAATTGGCTAAACAATAACCACCGGGAGGTGGATAGGTCGTAAGTCCAGTGGCGTGGCCTCCTAGATCCACCGATTTAACGCCATTTGACTTTTTGTATGGGATTCATGAAGGAAAAAGTGTATACCTCCGGTTAATAGACCTGAAGAACTTCACAATCCATCAGAGATGCTTGCAATGAAATAAGGGTGCATCATTTAATTAACTTAAGACGTTCTATTGTACGTCGCTGTGAAATGTGTATTGAAAAGAACGGTTTACATTTTGAACAAAGTGTCTTAATTTTATTATACTAGTGTTATTATTTATTTATAAATCGTTATTGCTAAGAATTCTTAATTTCACAATTATTAAGTATTGTTACAATAATAAATAAGGATTGTTAAAATTAGTGTACTAAACAGATTTCAATTTACAAAAGTCTTGTATTTGAGTATGGATTGATACAGTGGCGGCTCTTTAATGAGAGCAAGTGAGCAGCGGTCTATAACTTATTAGAATCTCACTTAAAACTACATACATGTTTATGGCGAAATTGATACATACATAATTATACAGAAAGTATTGACCGCATAACAATAATAATTATGCATTTCTTTTTATACGAGGATAATAACAATGGATACTAAAAAACCGATAACCTACCTATTTATAAATGAAAATGTATTTGAAATTTTAAAAAACGATCGTTAGGTACTAAAATGGCTCTAAATGTTTTATTATATCTTTTTATTAAAAACTTTATATTCAATTATTCACATAAAGCACATTACTTAACTTAGTACCACATCAAACACTAAAAATCAAAATAACTCGGAAACGCACAGGAATTTCGAAACAGAAGAAGGTACATTATTTTTGTTAAACTGTATGTAGATAATGAAAATAACAGTTTTTTAAAATAGTCATTGGCGTAGAAGTTCTGTTTATAAAAGGGGTTGAACCCCTCCACTCCGCCACTGTGCAAGTTTGTGAACATTCTTATCGCTTGTTTTATGCCCTTAATTAATAGACATTATCCCCAACATGAAAAAATCTAAGCATTCGTTTATGAGTTATAATGAAAATTTGGAAAAAAATTATATTCAACACCCTGTATCTCGGAAACGAAGCCTTCTACGACATATGTTTAAGGAACTTTTCTTTTTAGAAACATGTGTTCTATCTCCTGTTAAAGTTTGTCTACAAAAACTGACACCCTGTTATATATATATATATATATATATATATATATATATATATATATATATATATAATAAATATATATATATATATATATATATATATATATATATATATATATATATATATATATATATATATATATATATATATATGTTACTGTGAAACTCGAAATTTGGCTAATGTCGACATTCTCTAAATGTTAGCATTCTTGCTTGGCGTATGCCAGATTTATTTGCCTAATACCATTATTTTTAACTTACCTCGGCGAATGTCGACATTTACCGTGGACTGATGGTGTATGTCGAAAAAAAAACATGTTTTTAAATTTAAAAACACTTTTTTATCATATTTTTTTTAAAAAAGAACATATGGGAGAAGCTTTCCAATACACATAACTAAATTATTATGAACAGGACATTCCAAATAACGAAACAAAAAAAGAATAATATAAAAAAAATAAACGCACACATACATTTTATATCATATCAACCTTTGCG
Organism: Vesta saturnalis; assembly: GCA_036346205.1. Classification (NCBI taxonomy): domain Eukaryota; kingdom Metazoa; phylum Arthropoda; class Insecta; order Coleoptera; family Lampyridae; genus Vesta; species Vesta saturnalis. Next base: position 1,513,777 of record JARFJB010002263.1, on the reverse strand, counting down.
TAAAACTAAGAAAATACCAACGCACTTCGGGCTAGTGCTGGACAATGGTAGAAATATGTCGTTTTCGACCCTCACCGAAGCTCATTCGTGTTTGTCTACAAATACCGGTGAAAGTCTGAAAGTATTATAAAATTAAAATTGATTCGGTCCTTCACCGAGGCATTTGGTAGAGTAATTTCAAAATGTCGTGGCACTCGCCCCTTCATGCGCATATGGTTCAAACGCGTCGAAAGTATTCGACAAATATGCTACTATTCAACTTATAAATGTAGTCATTCGCTTTATTTACTTCACCATAGAATAAGATTTTTGAAAGACAGATTTTGTATAAAACAGAAGGAATAATCTCAAGCGGCAACGTACGAATACAACGTGAAGTCATAGAATACATATTTATCTGTATTCTGTGACTTCACGTTGTATTCATACGTTGCCGCTTGAGTTCATTCCTTCCTGTTTTATACAAAATCTGTCTTTTTCAAGACACTTTTTATTATTTCATCTTTATTTGTTGTCCAAACTGTCAAGTAAACGTTTTGAACATGAGTGGAGTAGATGTTCACAGTCAAGCTCGTGATATTATTTATAAATTGTATGAATTTATGAAGCGAGAAAAAGAATTAAAAGATTTTATTATCCCTGTCGATCATGTGTATGAAACAATTAAACGCATTACACAGGAAGGCACATGGAAGTAGGTACATTTGGTTCACCTTGTAAAACAATAAACAAACCAGCACTTAATCAACCATCGACAAGTTTGATGCAGAAGTTGTTAGAATATTTTACAATTTTGTGTAGGTAGGTATATCCAAAAGCCAAAACCAACAATGCAAAATGTGTTCGCAGCTGTCTAAGAAGAAGGGATACATTTAAGTGGAAAAGTAAACAGCTTGCGATAGATTGTCAAAAAGATGGGTTTCAAATGGCGGAAGATTACAGACAACAAAAAGATCTTGGTGGAAGCTTCTGCAATAAGGGCGAAAAGAACCACATTTTTAAGAAAAATTACAGAGAAGAGGGCAAAACATCATTTATAGTGACGAATCATACTTGCACAGTTCACATAGATGAAATGACAGCAGTAATAAGGGAGTGAAAGCACCTGTTTCAAAAGGACAATGCCTAATAATGGTGCTAAAGGATTTGTACCAAATGCATTGTTGTTTAAATCGGAATTAAAGTCAGGAGATTATCATGACGACATAAATTCTAAGAATTATATTAAGTGATTGACCGAACAATTACATATCTACTGAGCCTACACCAACATGTGTCTGAAAAAAAAGGTGAAATGCAGAGAGTGGTTAAACGAACATGGGATTGCATTTGAACAAAGTGAGAAATTAAACTTCACCGACCGGTTCATAAAAATTATTTAATCGATAAGTTGATGGCTGAACATGGTCATTCTGTGGTAAGGTTGCCTCCCTACCATCTAGAACTAAATCCAATTGAAAAGATACGGGCTAAAGTTAAAAATTATGTAGGCAGTAATAATATTACGTTTAAATTTGAAAATGTGTGGAAATTGGCAGAGAATAAATTTTCAATTGGAAAGCTGTGTGCAAACATACAGTAAAGATTGAACAAGAATTTTATAAAAAGCTATTATTGATAAAAAGAGCTGATTTTCAAATACAGGTGAAATGATGAAAAATTGAGCAGTAGTGACAAAGACAGCGACAGTGAATTAGATTCTAATTAAATTTGTCATTGATTTTGTATGTTAATAAAATTACATTTTAAAATGTTTTATCAATTTGTAATTTATTTTACATATTGGTATTAAATTTGAAATACTTCAAAAATGTTTTCCGATCAAAAAGGAGGTCTCATTAAGTTGAACACTGTGAAACGTATAGTTATTTCAACGTTTGTGTCTGTCCTCCTATTAAAGTTATAATATTATAATCACATTGAGAAGCTTCATTTAATTTTAACATTTACCTACAGACTATTACTCAATCTAAGAATTATCGAACAAATAATTTTTTTTCTAGTCGGCACAATAAACTAAGTGTGAACTGAATAAATACTTGTATTTTAATAACACTTTCTGATACATATTTTAATGTAATGACGCTAATTGATTGATTCCTTTGTTGGTTCTTAAAAATATAAATATTTAGATCACGATCAACGATGAGTTTTAAAATTTAGCTATTTGATGATTGCTAAGATTAACAACCAAAAATCTTATCAGATTATTCAATTTTCTGTCTATCTGTTGGGTGAATTAAAAGTTTATAAAACGTTGAACTTTTTTTTCGATAAAAAGCTGATGTTGAACAAGGTTATGTTTACTAACAAAAAATTATTTTAATACAAAATAAATAGGAATCCAATACATACGTAAATTGAAATTGTTACAAATGATCATTCAATAAAATGTATTAACTTACGATATCAATCGTTAAAAAAATCGATAATTACTAAATTTATTCATTAGCCGCATATTTTTAGGATGGCATTTATGCTACCGAAATTTCCCGATTATAACATCGTTTAAGTTTTTCAAATTGTAGAAAAGCGCGCCGCGCATCTGGAGTGCCACGATGTTTTGTAACTCTACTTGTTGAGAATCCCCGACGGGCGGCGAATGTTGACAATCACTAATTTCGGTCTCTCACGGTAACATATACATACATAATCGATGGTTACGATCGTTACAAATGGTCATCAACTTATAACAAGAAAATGCGTAACCATCATATTATTTCTGTCGGTTCACCTATGCACAGATTAAACTTTCTTTTTATATTGTTTGACTAATCTATCAAGAATTTTATCTAATCACGCTGAACAATTTTTACAATGGATGAAGTTTATAAATATTAGCAAATACGCAGTTAAAATGTACGTGTTTCTTAAATAATAAAATAGATTTAAAATCTGAAAGTACCTACGTAAAGTCTGAATTTCTAAATTTAGTTCTACCATTATTCAAACAATGGTTCTACGCTCAAAATTTATTTAGATTAAATATGTTGGTAACACACTACAACTGATTAACGATATCTATGTTGGTAACAGATTTGTGGAGGTGTGAAAGAGTGACAAGTTTTTAGATTAAAAAAAGGTAAAAAAACTTAAATTTAAATAATATTTTTTATAATTTCCACTTACACGCAAATGAATTCATTTGGTGTAGTTTTAATTATATTTTTTTACAATATCTTTAAGTTATTGGTAAGACGCATTAGTTATGTAATTGTAGAATGTGCATTAGGAGTAGTCATATTGATTTATGAGTTTCTCTTTATGCTATTTTGGTCTTTAATAGATTTACCGCGTTGTGGTTTTTCCTAATCAAGTTTAAATTCAATTTAGTCATATACCGTTATTCTTAATTTTTGGAATTAAAAAAAATACCTAAATGCCAAATAAAATTAGACGTGACGTATTAGTTTCGTAATTGTAATTGTGAGAAAATTTTATTAGAAAAACCAAATTGAAAATTTAGTAATATCAGTACACCTTGTGGTCTGTGGATACGTATGTGAAAGTATTGTTCTAATAAACCTTGAAGATAAAGAAATTACTGTAAATTATTGTAATTAGGTTTATAGGTTAGTTTTATGTAATTTCATATTCCAAAAATCTAGTTTCCTGTCTGTATCATATGTTTTCTATTGTCAATATATGCTTTCAGTAACAAAAAAAATGTGGACTGCAAAAGTTTGAAAACTCTTATAGGATCTAATGGGCAAAAATTTACATGGTTAATTTCGAAAGGAAGTCAACGAGCAATATCAGTGGCGAATGTAAAATTCAATGTTCACGTTAGTGCAGAACCGTTTTTAAATGGTACATCAAGTGCTTATGTAGAGGATATGTACAATGCTTGGCTTAAAGATCCCAATAGTGTACACGCAGTAAGTATTTTATGCTTTAACATTCTCAATACGTTAATTACAGCATAATTTCATGTACTTGAAATTATAGTGCATTTAGCTTACTGTGGCCAGTGAATGCAATTTTTAATGGTCTCATTGGCTTAAAGATTCACATTAATGAACAAAATATGATAAATTTGTATAGTATTGGATGAGTGTGGTGAGTAGAAATGGATAGTGTTAAAAATTTGGGACTGTACAATTATGAAACTAATTTTTAAAACAATAAATTAAACCACAGGACCTAATTGAAATCTTATGATTAAGATGGTAAAGTTCATGTACAATTCATGTCCTTAATTTAACAATAGATTTTAACTTTATATTATGGGTTAATAAATGATTGCAATTTACCATGTATTTGGAATTGCACTTAAAACGTTGCCTGCCATTGACGATTTGGACTGAAAGCTGATTGCTTGCATAATGCAGTCATTGTAATCGAAATAACATCTATCTTTTTGTAAATTTCCATCGGTTATTAATATAGTAATGTGAATCTGTGCGTATAACCGAAAGAAATTCACAGGAAAACTTTTATTTTTCTGATATATTTTTTGGCAAGTATTTGACTGATGTTGTTCAGTAGAACCTCACGAATCCTGATAGGACTGGATTCTGTCAGGATTTAATGGTATTAGCTCTAACATGTTGAGTATGATATAGAAAAGTTTTGTATATAGAGCTTATGTCATTCTGCCTGGTGAAAAGGTTGGTTGCATTGGGGTCTACGTAGACTTAACACATTTAGGCTGACGGTAACCTGTAGTGATGGGACCTCTCGATTATTCTATTGTACAGATATCTCGAGATATTTCGAGTGGTTGTGTGAAAATCATTCGAATGGTTTGTTGATCGTAATCAGTGCTCATTCCGTCACGTCACTCATCCTCGCATTCATTCGTTCTTCTTTCCTCTAGCTTCCAGGCTTCAGCACCGTGTTTAGTTTGGAAATATCAGTGCATCTTTAAATTTTATTCAATCATTCGACATCAACGAACATTAAAAATAATTCTTATTCAAGTTTTAATGTATGAAAGGATACGTAGCACAATTCTAAATACAACAAATTCTTTAATTAGATGCCAGGTTCAGTATATATGACTAAACAAAAATGTTATGTACAAAATGAAAAGAAAACGTTTCTTGCACAACTTACATTCCACATTGGACTGATCCGTTGATTTTATAAAGAAACTCCCAAACTATAAGTTTTTTATTACCAATACAGCGGCTAATTTTAATTTTCGACCAGTAGCACGATTGATTTGACTTCAGTGAAACTAAACTTAAACTTAACATGAATGAAAAGGGAAAGGTAAGGGAGAAAAAAATTGCAACCACGTTGACAAGACAGTTTTATTAGATATCATAATAATTATTTATGTATGGCTGTAGTACAGCTGACTCTTCTGGGTGTATCCACATGTGCAGCAGGGTAAGCGATTAGGTTATCCCAAATGTAAACATCTGTGGCAATTGCCGATTGCACCGAGCCGACTTGAGAGCTCATGTACTCCTGAATGAGATATTGGCCTAAGTGATGATTTCGAATAGAAATCATTCGATTGTAAATTTCACTTGGGAGGTGAAGTTTCGATTGTTGAAATCATTGGATTGTACACGTCACCAGTAATCTGATTACAATTTGTTAGAAATAATATAATAAAATAATTAGAATATAGTATATAAAATTGAATAATTACATTCAGTTTTCTTTTAATTAGTTTCAGTTACTGTTGAGATTTCTGACAGTGATTCGCGATTGGTTATAGTGTAACTATGAATATTTTAAAGTATAAACGATAAGATGAAAACGCAGTGCATAGCCAAGCTCATGAAATAATGTACAATATTTTTAAATATCTTGCAACACTATTCCCAAATGAATAGAAATAGTTCATGGAGTATCAGTAAGAACGATTGAACAGATTATGAAAGAGGAGAGTGTCTTGAGATTACAGTTGAACCGTTCATTATAAACTTTGATGAAAGTAGCAGCAGTGACAGTGACGATAGTTTTAGTGAAGACGGGTGATTAATTATGATATTTAAATGTAATGTTTTATACTTTTGTTATAGAATAATTTATTTTATAGTTACGTTATGTTAATGTATAGATAAATAAGGGAATAAAATGTCTTGTTCAACATTCTAAGGTAACGGGCAATTTAAATAAAAATCTTACTGCTTTTGCATATGCCACTGTAAATAGTGGCACTAAAGTGCTGAGTTACCAGTGAAGAGTGTCTTGTGTTGCATGTGCGTTCTTTCACCAGAGCAGAATGACAAACTCTATCCTTGTACAATGAATGTGCAAAATTGTATATATTCTCCACTATACCTGTCATTTTAAACTAATTAGCGATATTAGTATAATAGTGTTCCCAAGATTGGTCACATTACAGTGAGGTCCTACGCCACACCAGGCCTAATTTCAGTGAATGATAAAAATGTACAAAAACTGAAATATACAAGTAATGAAAGCAACATTGAAATAAAGTATTGCATCGACCTTCAGGGAACAATACTGCCGTCAACATATTAAAAAATGTGACTGCATTTGTTTAGGTTACAATTAAATTATACAAATGGGCATATTTAAAATAACTTTGTTTTGCCCTTGTACTGCATTGTTTTTTATATGGTAATATATTTTTTCTATTTTGCATCTATAATATGTACAGGGTGGTTCATTTTAATGTTTTCTTATGGGAAATACCCTTTCTATTACAGATAGACAAAAAGTAATGTGGGGTCCTTGTGCTCAAGATATCTCTGACCGTTATTGCGCAATTAGACGAAATTTAAAAAAATGGCGATTTTGAAAAGCGTGAATAACTTTTTTATTTCTAAATGTATCGATAAACTGTAAAAACATTCTTAAGGCACTTTTTTAAGTAGAATCCGTTAGTGCATTCACATTTTTAATACCTCTTTAATTTAAAAAGATATGACATAAAGTTGTATTTTTTTTTATGGAAACCATAGTTGGCTGACATTTTTTGTGCTTTTTAAAAATATATAACACTATGCTATTTTAATAGTTAATTGATTTTTTTAAGCTTTTCTTAATTGGTATATCTATTAAGGATAACAGTTGGCTTAGAAAACCAGATATGAAATTGATTGAAGATATTCTACTTAAAAAAGAAATTTCACTTCCAGTAAAATATTTTAGGGACATTTTGTAATTCAAATAAGTTTAATTGTAATGTTGTTCTTGTGGAATGGTAACAAATTATAAAATCTAAAGATTGAATATAAAATTATCAAAAAACCTCAAATGCAAATTGAAATGAAATGAAAATAAACAATATATGAGGGTTGCTATTTATGTATTGAGAATAGAAAGAATAAACAAATGAATTTGATGAAAAATATTTTTATTGCTTTTCAAAATAATCTGCTTTAAGATCTATATACTTTTGCATGCGATTGAACCACCCTTCAAAGCACTTTGTCCAGTCAGAAGATGGTAGCTCTAAAACATGCGTTTTGAAGGCCTCAACTGCTTCTTCGGGCGATGAAAATCGTTGTCCACGCAGTTTATCTTTAATTAGTGGGAACAAGAAGAAGTCATTGGGTGCCAAGTAGGGGCTGTAAGGCGGATGACCCATGAATTCGATCTTTTGTGTGTCCAAATACTCGTTTGTTGCATGTGATGTGTGTGAACTGGCATTGTCGTGATGCAAAATGATTCGTCGTTTTGGGTTGGTTTCTCTCAATTTACCGAAAACTTCAGGCAAACAAATGATCGTATACCACGCTGAATTAACGGTCTTTTGATTTTCGAGAGCCACAGTTATCACAGGACCGGTTTTCGTGATGAAAAACGCCACCATTTACTACTTAACGCTTCGAGAACGAACAACTTTTGTTGGCTTTGCTTCACATTGAAACACCCAAACTGTGGACTGGCCTTTTTTTTCTGGCTCATACACATAAATCCACGACTCGTCACCTGTGACGATGTTGTATATCGCTTTAAATGCACCACAGTTGTATTTTGAAACCATTTTACGGCACCAATGGACACGAGCATTTTTTTGAGCATCTGTCAACAAATGTGGTATCCAACGTGCACACAGCTTCCGAACACACAAATGTTCGTGCAAAATCTTATGTATGCTGGTCATACTAATGCTTAAACATCTCTCGATTTCGTGATATGTCACATGACGATGTTTTTCAATTAGTTTTCGCACAGCATCGATATTTACCTGCACAACGACTGATTTTTGGACGACCTTCTTTAACGTCATCCGTGAGCGAACTACGTCCACGTTTGAATTCAGTGTACCAGCGATATACAGTGGCTGTGGATGGCGCTTCATCGCCAAAAGTTGAATTCAGTTGATAGATGCATTGTTCTTGGGTTAGACTACGTCGAAAGTCATAATTAGGGCTAAGATTTGTATGCACTTAAAAATGCCAAAATATGCATGCACTTATGCACTATAAAATGCTGAAATATGCACTTAAATATTCTCTTAAAATTGAAGATATATGCATTAAAAGCAATATTTTATAGAAAATATGCGTTTTGCAGTTCGGAAAAAGAAATCAAAAATAAAAATAATCACATTAATTTATTTTATTTATAAAAGGTAATACAACTTTACAAAATAAATTTAGCCTATATATTAAATGAATTACTATTTACAATTATATACATTTTTAAATTATCAAAAGTAAAACTTTGTCGATTGTCTGTAAACATATTTTTATACTTGGAAAAACTCCTTTCAACATCACAAGATGTAACTGGAGCGTATTTATAATTGTTCAATTCGACTATACTGTATTCTTTCATTTTCATCTGCGATAGTAGCTTGACCAGTTATTGCGTCATCTATTTTTCTAATTAAGGCAAAACCTACATTTTTCTCTAAAACATATTTCATTTTTTTATGTACTGCAAGGCCCTTTGGATCTTTAACTTTAGCAAGAGAGGTACTAATATTATCTACCAGATTAATACTTTCTGAAATTGAGCAACCTTGTCTTTCTAATAAAGTAATTGTTTTTGACAAATAAACAAAATTTGAAAAAACAAACAGCAGTTCTTCTTTAATTCCTTTCGCATTAACTGCGTCTTGTGCATTTTGTATACAAAGTGCATCATCTTTGTTAAATATGTTTACAATTTCTTTAATTGTATCAAAGTAATTTGAATAATATTCTGCTGCAGACAGCCAGGTACCCCAGCTTGTTATTACAGGCTCTGGGGGCAGTGGTATTTGGTGTGCTATTTCCTTAAATGCCTGTATACAATGTGGAGCTTTACGAAAGACTTTCTTAACGTTTGAAATTAAATTATTCACTTTTGGATGTACTTCCCGCACTTTTTCCGCGACTCTGTGTAATCCATGCGCCAGGCAGGTGAGATGAATAATCTTCGAGTATAAGACTTGAAGGCCTGTTCCAGCCTTGAGCATGTAAGGTGCTGCATCAGTAACAAAAAGGAGCACTTTCTCGTACTGAATACCCTGGGGCCACAAAAGAGCCATGGAATCATTAAACAATTTTGCAATTGCCGAATTATTTGTATTTTCAAAAACATCCATTGTTAAAAGATATGAACTGGTATTCGCCTCTCCAGTTAAAATACCTATTATAACGTTAGCAACGTATCTGAAAATAAATTTTTACTAGAATAAATCTTTAGTTGCAACAACAAACTTAAATCATTATTTAAAGAATAATACATTTTAAAAACGAGTATAGGTGAAATTCGACCAAGAAATATTCTTGATTTTGCAAAACCTTCGTATTAGTCGTATCAGCCATTTAATCTAACAATACAATAATTAAGTTTCTACGTACCTGCCAACGCTGTCGGTAGCTTCATCATTCGAAACACAGATATAATTGTCACCTATAACTCTTCTAATTAATTGGATGGTATCATGGTACAAGTTAGGTAAGTAATTTTTTCTAAGAGTGGATTCATCAGGCATAGAGTTTTTTGAAATTTCTTCTAAAAAATTTCGAAATACGGAGTCGTTAACCTTGCTTAATGGAATGTCTGCTGCCATTAACGTACTACAGTTTTTTTATTAAATTCAGCAGATTTATTACTAGCACTACTTAAATTATTAAGACATCCCGGCAACAGACTGTTTTTTTGTTTTTAAACCCACACACTTTTTGTGTTTTAATGTGTTAAGGTGTTGTGTTACAAAAACAAAAAAACTTGAAACCGCTTGTTTGCACTGAATTTATCCTCACACACTGTACAAAATAATATTTTATCGTCAGTCGTAAAAACCTCGAATTCGCGAACGTAACTTCGCAGAGTTACAGAAACGGATCGCTTTTCTTTTCCCATCCTTAGGACACAAAGTTCTTTTCCAAGAAATATTTATGAAAGCTGTATACCTAAAAGGTATAATCCTCCAGTTATTAACAATAGGACAATAGCATACTTAATACTCAGAGGATGTATAATCTGTAAATACTTCCCACTCTAAAAATAAATCCTCTTGGCAATTCCCATGTTAAAATAAACACAAAATAAATTTTAAAAGAAGAATTTTTTAAATAGTCATTTTTAAATCACATGCAAAAGTAACTGTAAAATGCAAAAACGCGAGCAAAAACGTACAAAATATGCATTAACATTAAAATATTAGGAAATATGCATGCATTTAGAAAAATCATTAAAATATGCATTTATATGCACTTTCACATATGTGGTGCATATACTCATAAAACATGTTTATACTTCACTTTGCATATGATTACTGTAAGCAAAAAAACATGCAAATGCATAGAAATCCTAGCCCTAGTCATAATAAATCATAGCTTAAAATTTTCACGAGTTAATTCCATATTTTGGCTGAGATGAAGTTTTCAACTTACTGTAAACAACACAAATAGTACTCGCACGAGAAAACGTTCTGAGTACGTATAACCTCAAAAATGTCAAACTTTAAGATGACAGTGACAAATTTCACCTGGCAATACCAGTGTTGCCAATTCTCAATACATAAATAGTATCCCCCGTAACATCATCAGAAATTATGAAAAGCTAACAGCAAATCAATTTTTATACATATGTAAACATCTAATTTTGTAAACGAACATAAAATATGAATATAAAAAACACACTAAAACTACAAATATTTTTCAAACTGTGTGCCCTCTTTTTGGATGCAGACTTCGCATCATCTTCTAATTGAATTTGTAGAGTTATATATAGATAATGGCGTTAATTGTGTAAAAGCCACACCAACACTTTCTTTTAACTCATTTACAGTATTATTAGTTCTTTTGCATATAATGTTTTTCAAAAAACTCCATAAAAAGAAATCTAGAGGCGAAAGATCGGGTGAATGATCAGGCCACAAAATTGGTGCTGTCGTTCCCATCCAGCTACTAGGAAAACGTAAATTTAAGTAGTCACTAACTACACTGGAATTATGCGCGGGAGCTCCGTCTTGCTGAAATATGACATTGCAATATTGTGCTAAAGGAAGGCTCTAGAAATCCTTCCAAATGAATTTGTAGAATATCGAAATATTTAATTGAGTTTAATGTTCCTTCATACACGTGATAATAAAAACGTCCGTTTTTAATGCAGCACCACACATTTATTCCAAATCTCTCTTGCCTCCTGCGGACAACACTGACATGAGCGTTAGTATCTGCCCAGTAAGGTAAATTGTGATTATTAACAATACCATCACTACTAATATGCGCCTCATCTGACCATGCAATAGAGTTTGAAAAATTAGGTATATTTTGGCACTGACTTATATATCAGTTACAAAACTCAGTAGGCTGCCTTCTGTCGTCTATAGTCAAAAAATGTTCTTTCCGAAATCTATAGCAATGGTGTTTGTTTCTTTAAAATTCAAAGGATTTTGCTTCGAGACACGCCTAGTTTAACCATTTGTCTAGATGAAGTTGTTGGCTCTGCTTCGACTTGTCCTAAGACGACCATTGAATTTTCTTCAGAATTTCGTTTAAAGTAAGTTTTTGGCCTGGGATTTTTAAAAGAACCGAATTCAATTAAATTTTTTTGTAACCTAAAATTAATTAAGATATTGTTTTGAGCTAGCAAAAATTTTAATTTTTATTAACTATATCGTTCAAAAATATTTTTATTTGGCTGCTGCTTTTCAGGAAAATTTTGTAAATATAATTCCAATGCCACATTCTTATCACCTGCGGATAATATAAAACGCTTTGACAGGCAGGTATCATTTGTTTTTACTTAAATAAATCTCAGCCTCCTATGCCTACTGTGTATTCTTAATATAAAATGTAAATAAAAAAAAACGTAAAAAATCAATTAATTATTAAAATAGCATAGAAGTGTTATATATTTTTGAAAAGCTCAAAAAAATGTCATAGCCAATTATGGTTTCCATATAAAAAAATACAACTTGCGCACGCGCGTGTCATATCTTTTTAAATGAAGGAGGTATTAAAAATGTGAATGCACTAACAGATTGTATTTAAAAAAGTGCCTTGAGAATGGTTTTACAGTTTGTCAATACATTTAGAAATAAAAAAGTTATTCGAGTTTTTCAAAATCGCCATTTTTTCAATTTTGGCTAATTGCGCAATAACGCTCAGAGATATCTTGATTATGACTATTGGATCTTAATTAACACCAAAATCGAGCATAAGGACCCCGTATTACTTTTTGTCTATCTGTAATAGAAAGGGTACTTTTTAATGCTGATATGTAAACTGACAAAGTTTTTGTAATATAGATATGGCTTTACGTCAATACATAATTTCATATTTTTTACAATTCTGTATCAAAATACAAATCTTTTACTTCTAACGTAAGGAGAAATCTACTATGATATTAAAATAGATCACAATTTTAATAAGATGTTTAGCATTTGATTTTAAATCAGCATTTGTTACAGGCAATTGTTACAAATGTATGGGTCATTCCATTGTTTCAGGTGTTACATTTGTTCAACCAAAGTCTAAATTTTTATGTATTTTGAAATAATATTTTAGAAATTAAAATGCCTTATTCTCTACGTCTTTAGTTGTTTTATCTAAATTGTAAAATTAGCACAGTTTAGCATATAGGATAACGATTTTATAAGTCGAAAAGTGTGCGTTTCGAGTGTTTCATGATTCTGCCTCTGTGTCCTGACCATTGTTACATTTATTTGTTTCTTAGGGAAACATTCCTAAAAATTACAGGCCCCGAAAAGTATATTTACTAACCATCTACCACACAATCACTGTCACAAATAACCTTTTACTATATTTTTATAAAATTTTACTTTGTTTCGGGTCTTACCCATGGTTCTGTTTCGGATGTTACAAGTACAAAAATTAATATGGACAAAATCGGTGTTTTATTAGTCTCTAGGTACTGCAAAATAAGTAAGTAACAAATAAACATAAATAGAATGAATTCTCCTTTAACATAAATTGGACACCTCTTGTTCATCTGAAATAAAGGTTTTACCTGTGTTTCCACAAACTTTCAGGCATATTTTTTAATTTCGCCGTCTTCATCTACAGCTTTTTGATATATTGCTGCATATCGATATTCATTTTTCCGACCTTAGGAATAACATATTAATAAGATGAAATCTCCAGGTTGCATGGATTTTCCTCTGCTCAATTTTGGAGGGAGTTCTTCCTCGGAGTCTGAATATACTTCATCTAAGCGAAGCTTTCTCTTAACATTTTCAACTGTATGAAAGATATCTGTCGAACAACTTGGTTTATCAGTGAAAGTAACATTATCGTTATGCGCCGTTTCCGCCTCACTATCAATGTTTGCTCTTTTGATAACTGCAAGGTCAGCTAGTGGTTGCAGAAACTCTTTGGACCACATATCCTTCTTGGTGATCACTCTCCTGAAAATCTGATTTAGAGGTTCTGGCCACTACGGTTCGACCCTTGTCTAAAACTTCAAAAAAGTGTTTCTTTTGGAGGTTTTCTATACTGTTCATATCTTCCCAGAGATCATTTAAATATGACGATTGATTACTAATATCGTCCTTCGAAATGCAAATTAAGTGAATGCCAAGATTTTCTCTTTTAAATAGTCATAAAAATCTTTGGCTGATGGGAAGTTTACCTTCCTTGATTTAACACCTGTCCAAACCGTTCTTTTCACAGTTTCGCCAACACCATTAACCACATCTTTACCATGACATAAGGCAAAAAATTCCATTGCAGGAGAGTTGCTTCAGCATACTCTTGGAGTTCATACAATGAAGATAGTATAAATTTATTCTTAAACTGAGCCGCCCAGTTGTCATTAAAGATGTAGAGTTTTGTTTTGGGATTGGTTCATATAGGCAATGTTTTATTCAAAAATGTCGAAACCCTTTGTTTGGAATGAGCCGTTTCGTTGCTAACGATTGCTACAGATTTTGTTTCGCCAGCCAACCAGACACACCTGTTTATGACTCCAATGTGCACTTTGAATTTCGCCTTGGTGCACGATTTCATAGTTTTCAGCAAAGTACCACAGCTTCATTTTCTTGGAGCCTTTATTTTCTTTCTTCAAAATAATCAGATTGAATTTTTTTTGCGTAACACTGAAGTCTGAATGTGTCAGTTGTATCTTCAAAACTTCCCTGTATATAGCAGTTAGAGTCTTAATTTTGCGTCGATTTTGCTGAGTAATCCATTTGTTCCACGTTGTCATTTTTAGTGACTACCTCAGTATCGTAAATGTCCCAAAACTCATTACAAGGACATGCACCACAGGATCCAGCCATACACTTTTCATTCGACACATCACATGAAATATTATTAAATATCTCATGATGGTTTTCAGGTAAAGGCAATGTTTTTTTAATAGCGTTAAACAAATTGAGGTAATTTCCATGTTGAGTGCAAACACACACACATTGTGAGGTGTTTCAGAAACTGCAACAACCTCAGGTGGCCTAAGAGAGTAAAAGGAAGGTTTTCCAATAACTATATCTGGATTTATTTCTTTGAAGTATTCATAGGCTTCAATAGTTGTGACCATGGTCCGTTTTTACTTTTTTATTTTCTTCCCAGTATTCAGATCTCTGACACTTTTACTTTACTTTTACAATCTTTAATACCTGGGGCTTGGAGACTTACATCGTCTCTGTAAAAAAAGTCTTTTACCTTTGCTTGCACATCATCACTCAGTTTTAAGCCTTTATTCTTAATTTCTTCTCCATTCTAGGTTTATTTCCAGCACATCAGTAACAACTATCTTGACTACTGCAGCTCTTCAACGGCGATTCGGGTAGTGAATTTTTCACTTTTCACCTTCAGCACATACCGACGGTCCACCATCGGAAAGGCAGTTACAGCTTTTTATTTAAGACATTTCTTGAAAATGTCGAACATCCAGATTTTACCGCAATACCTTAATTTTAGTAAAGTTTTTTGATGTTTGACATTTCAATAAACATAATACTTATTGCATTCTTCAAGCATACACACACATATACCGACATATGAAAAAAAGTTGTAACAGCCGAACGTTTCGAGTGTTACAGTTTTTAATCAAGAAAAAAACATCAAATTAGTCTCATTCTCAGATATTAGTTAGTATTTTAAATCATTTAAATTAAATCACTTTTACTAAATATTATTATGCTAATCTATCTGTCAGGTATAATATCGGGTGTCTAAATAAGAGTGCACTATTTAAATTTGGTGTATTTTTGTGTGACCTCTGAAATTTTACAGCTGTCACCTATATTTGTTCCGATTAATGAAAATGGAGCGTTACTCAAAAGAAGAACGTGTTATCATTGTGAAAACTTTTTACAAAAATGGAGAAAGTTGCTCAGAGACCGCTCGCAAACTTCGCGGAATTTTTGGTCGAGAAAGTGCATCTAATGCGTCCACAATTCGAAGAGTAGTAAAAAAAATTTGAAGAAACTGGATCGGTTGTGGACAGTAAGTCTCCTCTGCGTCGACGTACCGGTAGATCTCTTGAAAACATTGCTGCTGTAAACGAGAGTGGCCGAAAACCCGAAAACATCAATTCGGCATCGTGCTCAACAACTTCAAATTTCACGAAGCACTACGGAGCGAAAGACCTCCACCTTCACCCGTACAAGATTCAGCTTACTCAGGAGCTCAAACCAGCAGACCATGCAAAGCGTCGGCAATTGGTTCAATGGGCAACAGAGCAAAGTGAAGTGAACGCCGATTTTTCGAAAAAGGTCATCTTTACCGATGAAGTGCATTTCCATCTGAATGGCTTTGTGAACAAACAAAATTGTCGAATTTGGGGCTTAGAAAATCCGCACGCAATCCATGAGAAACAAATGCATCCACAACGAGCGACGGTCTGGTGCGGATTTTGGTCAGGTGGTTGAGGTGTATGTCGAAATAACAATAGTCTATTATTGTATTCAATCATGCCGTATGAATGTAATCTAATGGTTACGATACTCAAAGTCGAATTGAAAATTTTGCTTTTTAATTATGTGTCTTAAAATAAGGGTTAATATACTCTCAAATTATGTCCTTCATTTTTTTCTGCACTCAGTAAGACTTATGGAGGTGCGTAGGGGGATATTGAGATGTCAATGTCATCATAAATGAGAGGTAAACAGTAACTAGGGAGATAATTCCAGAGTTTAGAAGCCGTGTAGAAAAATGTGGATTGCGCCAGTTTTGTATGACAAGTGGAGATTTGTACTGCATATTGACGATGTGAATGAGCGAATCGAGTATTCCTAGTAAAGGTGACCTGAGATTGTATCAAAGAATCTAATTTAGCAGCGCAATAGCCATTGTAATACAGATAATAAAGGAAGAACTGAAGGACGGGTCATTTATAACGTTACTAGCGCTTTTTTGAATATGATCAACGATATTGATAGCGATATTGATAGCGTATTCGGGAGCACCAATCCAGAGGTGAGAATTATATTCTAAATGAGGTCGGATTAGGCCTTGTACAGAAAGAGTTGTCGGGAGGTAAAGTACTGCTTAAATCTGAACAAAATGCCCTACTTACAACAGGAAATGATCGATCTGTTTTGGCGGCAAGAGGCAACACTTAGTTTTATTAGCAATAAATTTAACTAGATTATTACTTCTTCATTCAAGGATACCTTGAATGTCTTTATTGATTGAATTGAGATAAAAAGTGGATTACCATTATGAGTAGACCGAGTTGAACGACAATGAGTGCTGTCGTTAGCAAAGCAATGGACTGAGTTAGTCGTTGAAAAACTAAGATCATTTATGTATAGCAGAAAAGTGCATAATGCCGACTTTTTTTGAACAGAAGTCATCAACTATATGTATTCGCCTTTTATCAAGAAAATTAGAAACCCAGTTGATGAGCGTATCATTTAACCCAAACGCGGTGAGTTTGGCAAGTAAATACTTAGTCAAACTTGGTAAATGCTTTTGAGATATCTAAAGCGACTACATCTGTTTCAGTGGATTGTTCTAATGTATTGTTCCAAACTTGGGTTACATATGAAAGAAGATCGCCTGTTGAACGACTCTACCTAAAACTATATTGGTGGTCACTAAGGAGTTTGTTAGTTTCAAGGAAGGAGAGCAGCTGCTGATTGACGATTTTAGACATAATGAAAGTAATGGAAATTGGTCGGTAGTTGGAGGGATCAGTCTTATCGCCTTTTTTGGGAATACGTTGAATATTTGCTAACTTCCATGATGAAGGAAATTCCCCAGAAGACATCGAATAGAGCTCAGGTAGGACTGGTATTAATTTGGGGGAACATTTCTTTAAGACAATAGCGAAAATGAATTGGTTTTATAGCGTATGGAGAAGAGTTGACTAGAGACGCATCTTTTCCAAAATCATTAACCCAAAGTTTGATGCAAATAAATGCACAAAACGATTGGATTTGTCTACGGAATCAGCAAGATTCGTCAAAGGATATCATGGAGGGATATGAAGATATACCAAAGTTTTTACCGATGGCTTTGGCTAAAGATCACTTGCAGGTGGTGGTCGTCTGCATGATTTTATTAAATTTCCATTTAATATAAAATTAATTTTTTGAAGATATTACATCAACACAAGCTTTATTGAACCAGCGTTGGAACGATAATGACCTATACGGTTTTGTTCTTTAGGAATGTATAACTCCATGCCTATGAGGATGACTTCAGATACTAAAAGAGCAATGTCCGAAGATGAGGACGACTTAAAATAATATTCACTCCATGGAAAGGTTGCATAAGTTTCTATCAGTGTTGTGAATAACAAGGGTCAAATAGAGTTTTATGAACAAGTTGTTTGATGTAAGGAAGAGATCTAGAAGATGTGGTGACAGTGGGGGCAAGAGGAAGGTTATAATAATTGATTAAGGATAAGAAAAATGGTGACCGGCGGCGGTTAGCGAGCTCAGAAAATCGGAGACCCAATGTTAAGGAGCTCCTGGAAACGCGGGTGGTACCTTCCCGGCTTACGTGGGGTACTCATACTCCCACCTATTAATTAAATATATTTGAGGTTAAGGTTTTAATAATTGAGGAGCATTATTCCAAAACTAACTTAAGTCCAAAAATGGAATTTTTCATTACAAGCTATATTTCGTTGCTACTCGTGTCTTATTGATATGAATGAAATATTTTACATTTACACTAAATTCAACAAATCAGTGAAGAAGGTATGTGCTAATTTAGCTTTTATTTGATGTTTATTTTCATTACAACAAAACTACGTTTGAAAAAATAAAACAATATAATTCTATAAAAATGTCTCATTGGTGAAGATGATTCCTTCAACATCATCCTCTAGATTTTCTCCAATGTTTCTAAATGCGTCTTCATAAAACAACTTTTCCTCTTCTGTTAATTTGGTCTATTTCGGAAGGTGTCTGACATTTGCCTTTTGGCGACGCTAATTTTGACAGGTGCTAACGGTTCCGCTTTTCCTAAGGCACTGAAGATATTGGTATTGTTGCTTTTTAAAGCAACATGTAAACATTCTGATCCAGTGTACGTGTGTTTCACTGATACCATTTTTTTTCCCTTACGGCAAGTAAAACACCGTGCTTCGGTTATTTTGAAGGGAAGTTTCTTCTTTAGCATAACAGCAGCAAAGGTCTTGTAATTTTCAACATTCCGGTCTACACCATTTCGCAGAACTGTAGAATTTTCAGCAGAGATATCGTAATAGCCTTGGGGACTCACAATTTGTTCCGCTGGCATGTAACTATGTCCCCTTATTGGAAAAATATGTTGGATTTCATTGAAGATACTATTCTGCACATGACAAAGCAGCATAAATATTACGCCAGAATTTTTATTCTGACCGGGGCACGACTCCGAAAATAGTTTCAACGTATGTGGTCTTTGTGTAGGATTTAACTCAAGGTACTTTACTTACCTTCCAGTGCATTTAGAAAATGTAATAATGCGGAAAATACTTCATTTGACCCCTTGCCACTTTTATTTTCAGTCCAGGTATATGCGAAAGTGTTTTGTTTGTTCTGATTGCCTTCTATTATCACAAATGTAAGATTATTCAACCATAACTGTCTCATACTATATACATCCGAAATGCAAAGCTTTGGTAGTGTTTGATTATGTTGCATATCGAAACATATACTAAGTGACATAGAAAGAAGAACACCCAGTAATCATCAATTTATTTGAACAATTTTTGGTATACAAGTGTATTCGAGTTAGACTAGTAAATGATTAAAATCTGATAAAAATTAAACTGGTAACTTTTTCAAAAAAACTTAATAATGTGTTGCACCACCACGATGTCTTATACACTCGTTAACACGTCTGGGCATACTTCTAATAAGGTGATCGATTTCCTTGTGAGTTTGGGGGTAAATTGAGTAATCTTCTCATAATATCCCAGACGTGCTCGATGGGTGAAAGATCGGGAGATCTCGGTGACCAAGGCAACAAAGCAATTTGATTGGCCTCAAAATTAGCCAAAGAAGCCCGAGCAACATGAGTTCGTGCGTTGCCGTGTTGGAATGTGCTGTTTGGGATGGTTTGAACATAAGGTACAATATGGGGTTCTACGATCTCCTGGATGTGGCGCGAAGCGGTCATGTTACCTCTAATGAAGACCAAAGGTAACCTACTTCCAATAGCAATAGCCCCCATACCATAACTCCAACTGTGTGGTGCACATGCCTTTCCACAGAAAATTGGGGATCTTGTCTTTCAATACGCCGTCTTCTCACCCTTGCACGACAGCCATGCATGCCCAAACATAATCTGGACTCATCACGGAAGACAATTGAATTCCATTCTTGGTCCCAATTTGCCCGTTCTCTACACCACCAATGGTAGCACAAAATGGGGACGGTATGAAAAGAGTCCAAAGGTTTTTATCCGGCATCCCAATCGTCATTGCATGTTCTGCATACCACTGGTCCCCAATCGCCTGTGTAGACGAGAAGCGGTCCCGTAGAGCCAATACTCTAAGACGGCTTCGGCTTCTGTGTTTCTTCGAGGATGTCCTGTACCTCTCGCTCTTCGTGTACGGCCCTCATGGTTCCATGCCCTAACACAGACTGCCACAGTGTTTAAACTCCGTTGCGTTCTATTGGCTATATCTCTCATAGACAAATCAGCCTCTCTCGTAACCCCACAATTCGACCCCTATCAAACTCGCTTAACTGCCGAAAATTTTGGTGTCTTCGCACTCGAGGCATCGTGATACAATTAAAGAACCTTTTTGTAATGTGTTTTACACGTCTTACAAATTATTTTAAGGCTACGTGGTCGTAATGTTTTTGAAAGTGGTTAACGCAAAAACCGCTACAGTAATACCGCTAAAAAATTGATCGTTTTTTATCTTAACATAAACATACATATTCCCAAAAAATGTTTACAAAATATTGATTATTACTGGGTGTTCTTCTTTCTATGTCACTTAGTATACTGTGATCACACCACTAGACTCATCTTTTCCTGGAAGTTCATAGAACTTTTGTGCACGTAATTGATGTAATTTTAACTCTGTTTGTGTTTCACTCCTATGCCTGTAGTTGTTGTAATTTCCATTTTCTTTAGTTCACAAAAAGAACAAACATCAATTCGCGGATGGCCAAAGCCTAAGTTGAATTTCTTGGCAAATATAATATTTACTAGAAGAAGTAATTGGGCCATTCATAGTGTTTCTAATGTTACAACACATTTTATATAATTTTTTCACTGGTGGTTCAGGGGGTAAGTAGCCACGAATACTTTTGTTTCTTCCGTAATGGCTGCTTCTACATTTTAAACTTTTAATGTGATTTATTATTGATTCATTTGTTTCCTTGCCAAATCCTAGAACCACCTCTTTTCTCTGGCCTTGATGTCCCCACTTTCAACCAATATGTGGCGATTGACTTAATTCTAAAGTTTGATAATTGGGTCAAGTTTTTGCACAAACACGTCTTAATGTACCATCTTTTTTTTTGAATAAAATAATCATTGCGTTGTCGTTTATTTGGATTTTCAGTCCGCGAACGATGACGTTTTGGAATTTGTGGTTGAATAAATTTAGACGGAATTGTTTTGAAATGCAGCCTTTTCATGGGTGTATATTTTCTTGAAAAAGTCTACAATAACCGCACGAACATAAGCAGAATATAAACAATTAACCTTTTATATCTTCCTGATTCAGCTCATTTGCTTTTCACAGCTTTGTGTTAACATGTTTACACGAAATATTTTGAGATTTGCCTGCAGAACTATTGATCTGGATAAATTTTATAGTCTTCTTTCAACTAAGTTTATTTTCTTTTGTGCTCTTTCCTCTTGAAGATGAAGATACCATTTCTTTATAATCTTCAGACATTGTTATTTATGCACTTAAAAATCCGCAAACCTGTCAATTATGACTAAGGTTATGTTTATTCTGAAACAAGTCACAGAAGCCCGCTTGATTGAGGACTTACATTAACTTTGGAATGAACTTTTTTTGGAAAAAAAATTTAAATTTAAAATTAATTCGACGGAGACGTAGGTTTGTTTTGGAAAACATAAATCAATACTATACTAAAGTAATATGTGGGTTATACTTTGCCACCATGGGTGGGACTTTTAATAATTTGGACTTAAGTTTTGGAATAATCCTCCTCAATTTATATTTGAATTAAACTCAAACGGGCAAATATAAGTGTATTCAAAACTATTAAAACTGACATACCTGCAAGGTGACAATTTGGAATTTACTTTTTTTTTAATTTTTAACATAAATGAGTAAAATACAAAAAACAGTGTAATAACTCGTTTCATAAGACGTTTTATCGCAAGAATCCAAGTTTAGAAAACATGACGCGCAGATAAATGTACTTGAAAAAATTCTTCGTGCGCAATTACTCATTCATATAATCTCTACTTCACTTTATTTTGTACGATATAGTTGCTCAATACGTCATAAGCCAAAATATCAACACCCTTTCCAGAAAGCTCACAATAAACGGCACAAACAAGTTCACAAGGATGCGTCCCATTTTCCAAACAACATTCGACGATATAAATCAAAAATTTTGAAGGGTCATTTCATAAATCGGTATATATCGGCATGCATATGGCCATTATGCATCCAAAATCGGTACGAACATTTTTAAAGGATTGGGTGAATGTCTCGAGTGCATCTATCCTAAACTAACAATAATTAAATTTAATCTACATATAATCACCTAAAAACGAACGAAACCTAAAGCTAAGCTAACCCTAATACCCTAGCAAAAACGAACTAGCCTAAACGAAACAAAGCATATTGTATACATGTTGCTCGTGTCTAATGCGCGTGTGTGAAAGGGCGTCACATAAAAGCAAAAGTGTCACAAAGGCAATCACTGATTTACAAAGTTGGTCTGATATGCTATCAGTTACACGAAATAAAGAAGGCTAGAAAACCGTGAAGACTATCCGCATCAAGGCGAAACGTCTAATGTCTGGTAGTTTCATCCCAAGTTCTACGACTCCCACATTCAACACTCTCAAAATCCATCTTTTGAATCCGTACATCTAAATAACCTTCCTAGAGATGCCCTAACTTAAAAAATCTAACTAAACCTGCCTAAGTGCCTAAGGCTGGGTCACAGTTTACGGTATCTCCGCTTTCCGTTATTCCACGGCTGCAATACTCACGACAATCTCAGAACCTCCACCAAAATCGCTCCACCTGCTTGACTAGTCGTGTCTTACGACAGTCAGTAGCTTCTGCCGTAGGAAAACGTTTAGACCGTCCCTACACAGCGGGTGCGTGTCCATAAGACACGCTAATACCCATCAGCCGCGATCACACTACACGAAAGTAAAAGTCTCAATTAGTCACATCAAATCGCCAGAGTTCGATAGATACATACAAAAAAATTTAAAGTCAAAATCTGGAAGTTCAACTAATCATCTAACAAGAATGCAACAATAAAACGAAAACGTTAGGATCATAAGTTTGGGTAAAGAAAATTTTTGCTAAAGCACGCGGTGACTTGAACAATTATGGAAACATACGACTCGAAAGCCCTTAATTGAATGATTCTGAAACGTCACATCAAAATAAACGATATCATTCGCTCAACTAACATCCAAAGGGCGGAAAAACCCCAAACGATAAATTGCAAGCTCACAATAAACATAAATTCGTATGACAAAAATTCAAAAAAATTATTCAAAAATAATGAACACATTAACAGCGGTATTTCAAAAAACAATTCAATAATCAAACAAAAAATGTTCAGGATTTAACGACACGAGTATTGCTGAACTCGAAAAATATACTCAAATTCACAAAATTACACGAGTAAAAACACAAGGAGGGATAATCTAAACGAAAATGTTTGAAAACACATCAAAATCGATATAAAACGACACCATGTTGACCGCGCCAAAATGTTAAATGTGTATTCTACACTACATGCGTCGCAAAATATGTGTCATAAGGCGTCACTACGATCTGAATTTTTCAGTAAAAGGTTTTGGGCGAGATGTTATAAATCCTGAATAATCATAGAAAAGAAGTTAATTGCCTACTCGGTAAAGTACTAACTCAATTTTAAACAATATTCGTAATATTCATTTTAATGAAAAATCTTATACAGGGTAGGCGATAACGGGATTCGAACCCATTACCTCCGGAATGCTACACAGTTCGTGTTGCCACGACCAACTACCTTGATTCTCAATTAATCTTAATAACTTAAACATTAGTCAAGGTTGATGACTAACCAAACAATTAATTTTTGGAAGAACCTACATGAATAATTAACCATCAATTCAATTTTGTAAAAGAAAAATCAAGAACTGACTTATGTATTTAAGTCTTGAACGGAATATGGCAAATTATTCGAATCTTTAAACGTCAAATTTTTTGAATGAAATACTTTAACCTGCATTAAATATTTAATTTAATTACTAGAAAATTATAGGCATAAGGTGGTAGATAGATGCTAAATATTAATTGGGTTAATTACTTTATAATCTTTATTAAATGATTCGTATAAAACAAAGTTAACGCAAGAGGATGTATCTGATATGAGTGATCATTACCTTTAACGGAAACGTAATTAAAACATAAACCGTCTTTATTGAACTATAAATAAAGCAGTCGTGATTAACTGGTCTGTACGCTAGTAAAAAGAAAAATAATACGTTACATTAAATGAAATTTAGAGAGGAAGTTTGTCAAGATTTTACTTATTTTATTTATCACTTTTGTCTCGTTGGAAATATCAACGTGGAATGGTACTAACCCCTGGAAAACTAATTGCCATTTTATTATGCACAATTCATGTCTGACTAAGGGGTGTTCTAATGCTGCATATGATTTATTTTAAAGCAATCGCATATCCTCACTCATTTCGTAGGTATTTGATTTCTTTACCAAATTAGGTTTAGAAGTGTCTCTTTCTGTAGCGAATTTGTTCGTTTAATCACCGAACAAGGTGGGCGCTTTTTCCTCTAAATGTTTGTGACAACACAATTTGCTTTGTGTTTTCACTTTTTCAAATTTCATAAATTTGTTTCAACATCTTAAACAACTCTAAAAGAGTAATAAAAAAGTAATATTTGTTCATATTAATCGAAAATCCGTCACACTTAGTAACTAGTTCCAGCGGCATTAGAACATCGCACGGCAAATAAATGAAAAGGCCTACTAGCTCGTCGTGAGGCCGTGGGTTTTATTAAAATGTAGTTACGATAAAACGGTGTCTGATCGGATGTTTTGGAAGCCACCCTGTCTTAATCCGGGTAAAATGTACACAAACAAAAAGGGGTTCTCTAGCATAAAACAGGGAAAAATACTTGAACCTACCTTTTTGCTCGCCACCAACCGTTTCCTGAGTCGATAAAGCTTGTACTATTCGGCACTTCCCGTTCCTCACCATGGTTTAATAGGGCTTGCGCTGATGCATTATTGTAAATGCATAAACTCTATACCAAATGGAAATAAAATAAATCTGTCGTAAATCACGCCGACTATATTTCCGCAAGGAATAGTAGCAAAGGCCAAAAAGATGTTTGAAGAACGTAACGACCTTTGGGTAGATGTAAATTTTGGTCATTAGCTAAAGCCATCAGTAAAAACTTTAGTACATCTTCCTTTCCCACCATGACGTATCGTGACGAATCTGTAGTAGCTGATCATGCTGACAATGCCAACCTCTTTGCCGATTACTTTGCATCAAATTCATGTCTCAATGATTCTGGTAAAATTGTGCCGTCGCTCAACTTTACCCTATACGCTATGAAACCAATCCACTTTCGATACAAACTCCTAGAATCAATGATCAATAAACTTGACTCAAACAAGGCGACTGGCCCTGACGGTGTTCCACATATCGTCCTTAAAAAATGCTCTCCCAAGCTAGCACCTGTATTGTCTATATGGATCTCCATGTCATCTGGAGAATTTCCCTCATCGTGGAAGTTGGCAAATGTCCAACCTATTCCTAAAAAGGACGATAAAACCGATCCTTCAAACTATCGACCAATAGCTATCACTTACATTCTATCGAAAATCATAGAAAAAGCCATCAACTACTTTCGTTCCTTGAATCCAATAAACCCTTCAGTGACTATCAGTACGGGTTCAGACATAGTCGTTCAACGGGTGATCTTCTTTCATATATCACCCAACTTTGGAATAACACATCAGAAAGGTCCGGTGGAATAGTCGTAGTACCTTCAGATATTTCAAATGCTTTTGACCAGGTTTGACACAAGCGCCTACTTGTCAAGCTCACCTCGTTCGGCTTATCCGATACGTTCATCAATTGGATCTCCCGCTTTCTTGACAAAAGACGTATACATGTGTTGTCGTCGATGGCTTCTTTTCGAAAGAAACTACTATTAACGCGGGCGTACCCCAAAGGGCCAGTGATAGGCTCCCACACTTTTCCTGCTATACATAAATGATCTCATTTCCTCAAAAACTAACCCGATCCATTGCTTTGCAGACGACAGCACTACATAGTAATTCTTTCCAGTTTTCCCGCAACAATAAGTCTAGCCAGGACGTTAAAGTGAAAATGGTAGCCTCAATCAACAGAGACTTAGAACGTATCCTTGAATGGGGAAGGAATAAATTACTCACGTTTAACGCCTACAAAACTCAGTGTTGCATTGTGTCCGCCAAGAAAGACTAATCATTTCCTACTGTAAATATGAAATGCTTAGATCTCAAGTTTTCAAACTCTATTTCTATGTTAGGGCTGTCCGTATCATCCAACGTTTCATGAGTTGATTACCTTTTGTCAGCCAGCAAAATAACTGCCCATAAATTCTATACAGATCTAAATAGTACTTCACATCGCAACAACTCCTTTTGCTGCATAAGGCTCAAATTCGACTTCATCTGGAATTCAATTCCCACCTCTGGGTCAGTGTTGGCTAATACGCCCTTGATATGGTAAACCGCATCCAAAAAAGAGCTATAAGACTTGTAAATGACCCGTCTCTAACTTCTAACCTACGGTCTCTTGAGCTTAGAATATTTTATTTATAAGTGTGCCTCCGAAAACACTCCTTAATATCTTCGCTAGAAATCTCGGTTTGCCCATTCACATCATAATTGCCCATTCAAAATTCCATCTTGTCACACAAAAAGGGTGAATAAATTTACAACCATTTAAAATCGCAATTTCTAGGTAACCTATTCAGTGCCGAAATTGAAGTTGCAGTTTTGTCTACCCATAAGAGGCCTCAGCAATGCACATAGTGATGGTCAGCAGTTGGAGCATTTACGGGGGCATTAAAAACCTTCCTCCTTTAAATCGGTCCTTTTTAGGCCCACAACTTACATAATAGAAACAATTCCAGAAAAATATAGTTAAAAAAAAAAAAAATTTAAGGGATTTTCTTATAAAGTTTTCTTTGGCCGATATTTTAGGTTAGGAACAAGATATCGAGATGCGGTTTTCGCGAGCTTGTTTACGCATCATTTAGCTAAAAGTCATACCAATGCATTTAATTTTTTTGCGAAAATTAACCGTTTCTGTCGGAATGTCGAACAAAGCCCTCTAGCGACGACATGTGAAACTAACAAAACTTCAAATATTATAACATTTGTAGCCCAAGAATACCTCATGTCAACGCGCCCAAGTTTGTTAAAATCGGCTTAGCCGTTTCGAAGATACAGGGAGTTATTTAAGGAAACCTTTGAATACCCCCCCACCACTTTATTTTTAGACATACGTCAAAAAGTGCCAAACAAAAAAAGTTCAGATTATCCTCGACTTCAAAAATCAGTTATGTTTTTATTAGGTTAATATAGCAGAATTCACAGAAACATCACTTTTTTAGATTCCAGATTGCAGTTACGCCCCCTAGCGGCTATTTCAGAAATTTGAAAATATTTTCCAGGTTTTTGTATTGGCCGTTTTAGTAATAACTTTTTTTTTGCGCAAGCCTCTACGATGGATAGTTTCCCAGATACAGTACCTCGCATTCTTAGTTGGCCACCCTGTACAAGGATCACAAGTGACATTTACGCTGACAACAGATTCTTCACTTTGTTCACTACTTTTGTCATCAACAGGAACAGCTTCATCACTTTCACCATCTTCGGAGTGGTTATTTGCTTTTTCGGATTCGCATTCAGATAAGTTTTCCAACTCCGCAAGATAATCTGAAGCCTGTTGTTGTGAAACACCGTGAGACGACCACATTTTTTTTACTATGAAATTAACCCCGTAATAAGTACAAAAGTATCTCACAAGAACGTTCACTTGCAACTAATTTGAAATCTCAAAGTACTTGAATATACAGTGTGTCCAAAAATGGTCTGTGCAGTATTGCTATCTTGGAAACTATAAGAGATCGAAAGACGGTTAAATGAAGAAAGTTTTAGAGAATTTTGAGCCCACTAAAATGCCATTCTGAAATCAAGGCTATTTCAAATATTTGAAAAAAACTGAAAATCGACAAGTTTTATTTTTAGCTATATCTCTTTTATTTGAACAGATAAAAAAATAAATTACACTTTGCCGTTGCCACTTTTTATCCTCTATTGATTGGCGACAGAAGAAAATTAATCCGACGTTTCGTCGATTAGAGACCATTATCAACTTTATTTTTCATATGGGGCGGAAATTAGCTAATGGTATCAAATGATTCCTTTTTTTATTCTAAATTTAACGATATATAACACTTAATGATAATTCGACGTTTTGACCCTCATTTTTGGCATTTTCAAATATTTCTTTTTTTTATGAAACAGTTTTGAAAAAAAAACTACCAAAGCAATTTATTTTGCAAATGTACATTTATTTCAACTCATAATTCATAATAGGATATTTCGCCTCATCAAAAGCATCATCAAGTAATCTCTTATGAACAGTAGCTACCTATTCGTAGATAACTATTTATTACCATATCGAAAAAACCTTTCCAAAACTTGTCTTAAAAATACTCAAATATTTACTTGGTATTCATAAATAAATTGCTCAAGCAAAGGAGTGAAAATAATGGGGGGATATTCAGAAAACACATAGTAGTTATTAGGGTATTATATTAAATGTTACTCATTTAAACCATAAAATTATGACTAAAAAGTAATTAAAAAACATTTTTAGCAATGAATCATACATTTTACAACGCTACAATATCAAATAATTTTTATAGTGTTTTATATTAATATTAAATGTATTTTACAGGATAATTATAAAACCGACATTAGTTCTACATACATACTATTATTCAAAATGTCGACCATTTTTTTCAATGCACTTTTCACATTTTCACAGTTCTGGTTACTCGACGTATTGTATTACGATTAATATTTTCAATAATATTAATAATTCGATGTTCCAGAACTTGCCTATTTTCTGGGGGATCAAATTCATGTCCCTCATTTTTGACATATCCCCATAAACAAAAGTCTAATGGGGTAAGGTCCAGAGACCTAGCAGGCCAACGCACAGGACCACCGTTGGATATTATTCTTTCACCAAAAATCTCCCGTAAAAATGCTCGGACTTCCATCTTGTTGGAACCACAAATTATTAAATTCATCAGGGGGAACAGCTTCACGAATGGATGGAGTGATTTGGTTTTGCAACATTAAAAGGTATCGTTGCCCTGTTAACGTGTGGTCATACATAAATGTACCAATCAGACGATTTCATGAAATTAATTGGGAATATTAAAAAAATGAGTCGTAGTTAATTTATTAAATGTTACTCAATTAACTCAAACAAAGATATTACTTACCGATCATTCCGCATCACACATTAAAACCAAATCGTACTTGAAGTCGGCGTGGATCGCGAATATGTGGATTTTCACGCGCCCAGTAATGATGATTTATTTTATTGAAGACTCCACAGTTGGTAAAACGTGTCTCATCTGTCCATACAACTTTATCAGAAAAATCAGGGTTTTCTTGACATTTACGATGGTACCAATTACAAAATTCCATTCTCCTGTCAAAGTCACCTTCTTGCAGGCCTTGTGCAATTGTTGGCTTGTAAGCATGATATTTAACAACTTTCAAAACATTCTGTACAGTGGATTTTGGAATATGAAACTCCGTGTCATAATTTCGTACTGAAGATTTCGGATTTTCGTCAAAATATTCCAAAACGTTTGCGTTACGTTTCTCATTATCGATCGCATACTTTTTTGAACGTGGTTTTTCAAAACTTCCAAATTCTATTAAATTTCTTACTACATTATTAAAATGATTTCTGCCAGGTTGTCTTCTTTCGGGGTACATTTGGAAATAGTCATCACTAGCTCTGCTATCATTTCTTTCATTTTTGATATAGCACACTAATATATCAAAAATTTTTTCGTTAGAATAATTCAACGCCATTTTCAAAAAATGTTCATTAAAATGTGAGAAACTATTGTAGTCTTTTGGCAAATAACATAATTGTTATACAATAATTTTAATAGGGTTTTTCTAAATATTTTCACTTGAAGTAAATGTATTGTTAGGTGTTTACTTAAATTTAAACTTAATAAAAGAGTTATTTATCAGTCATTGTTTAAGACAAGGTTTGGAAAAGCTTTTTCGATATCGTAATAAATAGTTATCTACGAATAGGTAGCTACTGTTCAAAACAGATTATCTGATGATGCTTTTGATGAGTAGAAACGTCCTATTATGAATTATGAGTTGAAATAAATGTACATTTGCAGAATAAATTGATTTGGTAGTTTTTTTTTTCAAAAATGTTTAATAAAAAAAAAGAAATATTTGAAAATGTTAAGAATGAGGGTCGAAACGTCGAATTTTCATTAAGTGTTTTACATCGTTAGATTTAGAATAAAAAAAGGAATCATTTTATACCATTAGCTAATTTCCGCCCCATATGAAAAATAAAGTTGATGATGGTCTCTAATCGACGAAACGTCGGATTAATTTTTTTCTGTCACCAATCAATAGAGGATAAAAAGTGACAATGGCAAAGTGTAATTTATTTGTTATATCTGGTCAAATAAAAGAGATATAGCTAAAAATAAAAATTGTCGATTTTCAGTTTTTTTCCAATATTTTGAAAAATATTGAGATAGCCTTGATTTCAGAATGGCATTTTAGTGGACTAAAAACTTTCTCCATTTAACCGTCTTTCGATCTCTTATAGTTTCCAAGATAGCAATACTGCACAGACCAATTTTGGATACACTGTATAGTTCTCTATAGAAACAAGTTATAACTTGCATTTTTCATATCTCGGACGCGTAGGTAAAAATAGCGAAGATTATTCATAATTTCGGACACGACTAAACAAGTTCTGACTTGCAGTAAACTCCTAAAAATTACCACAATAATAGTAAAATACATTGTTTTATCTCAACGTTGTAATTATTTTTGTTATACAACCTCGAAACCGATTATGAATGTCTGAGCGGTGAAAATGACGGTTCCGGCAGTTATACAAATACTACAAAAAAAACTCTAAAACGGCTTAATTTTCTTAATATATTTTTTTATGTTCTAAAAGTACATAAAAATCTAGACAAACTCATAATACCTTAACATCGTAACTCCAAGCACAACAGAGAAACAACATTTTAAAGAAGGCACGCGGTCAAATTGACCGCCGCGGCAGTTCTAGTGTTTAAGAAATACGATTAAATAATGTACGGTTGCGGCCACGGAAAAGTTACCACTTACATTTATCTAGCTACCGTTTTTTTGTATATAGTAAAAGGACTTTTTATGTCAATATGACGTTCATTTACAGTGGCGTATCATAATTCAAGTATTTGAAAATGCTTCATAATTTAAAAAAGTGCCTATGGTGACAGAACTTTCATTTTAATCAATTTCGTACGCCATTGATTTTCTACTGAATTACAATAAAAAAAATGATAGTGTTTTTTCCCTGGCCGTAATTGTACATTCATTTTCATTAAAAAAATGTTGCTTTATTTTTAATGTTGTCACAATAATGTGCGTCTGGCACATAAATTGTCAAATTGAGCTACATTAAAATTGCTATAATCTGTACATTTTAAATAAATAAGTTTTATTTTATTTTGCTACCATAATGTTCTTTATACGCCTCCAAATGCGGGCGTAATGTGGTCTTTATAGCACGTAAATGTCATTAATGCTAAGCAGCATGATTGACAGCAAACACATGACATGATATATAATAGCAATATCACAGTATCTTAGTAACAACAAATTAGCCTACTGTCCACTTTATTTCACTGCATTTGCATTTAAAAACTTGCCGAAAATACTGAATCTTTTTAATATTTTGTTCCAGTTTGATGGTGCAAAATAAAATAAAACTTTGTATGTACCACGGGCATAATAGTAGATTATGGCTCTCAGGAATATAAAAGCCCTCCGCTTCGCGTCGGTCTTTTAACATTCCCTCGATCCATAATCTTCTGATTATGCCCTTAATACATAAATATCTATTATTAGCACAATGGATTGTTAGGCACTATTTTAGACATAAATAATTTTTTAAGTTCTTATTGTCTTAGTAACACAGTAGAACATTAACTCATAAATGAATATGTTACATAATTGGATATCTTTAAAGATAGATCAAACAAAATATTCCGTATTTATTTTAATTGTAATTTTACAAGTTAATCTACATGTAAGATTCTTTCATGAGCATATGAAATACCCTGTAAACAATGTGTTAAAATTCAAATATGAATACCAATGAAAGAAACGTCGTTTATACTGTGTTTAATCCAATGATTAATGCTTAAATTTAAGAAACCAGTTTTATACCTACTTTCCTAAGTTTATTAACACTATCAAAGTATGAATAATTATATAAGTTCAGTTATGGTTCAAACTTTGAACTTTTATCTATGTTAACAGATAAACTTGTAATTAGCACAGTTAAAAACAAAATGAAAAATTTGCTTAAGTTTTTATTACACTTAAAATATGTAAGCATTAATAATAATGTATTAATTAGTTAAACGGTCATCATTGACATTGACTTACCAAATTTAATTCAAAAGTAATATAACCTTAAAAAACAAAATTTGTTACTGTCAAAAACATCATTCATATTTTGTAAAACTCAAAATTTTAGTTTAATAAAAATGTCAAGTGGAACTTTACTAATTTCAATTTTATTATACAGATTAAATAATAAAATTGATTTAACAGAATTATATTTGCAAGGTCTACCAAGATTTATTCTAGGGTTTCTTTCATCGATGATATTTCATTCGTGTAAATTTTGTAGTATCGTTCACATATATAAAATTTTTATTTAAATTTTCTTTTTAGTCTTGGGACTCATTTTTCCGAAATTCAGCGCAAGGGGGAGCGGGTTATCAAGCACCACCAACTTTAGCACCGTTGCGTAAAAATGAATCGTACCTTTCAAGCTCTTCGAATGTTAGTATGTCACATGTTCCGAGCGGTGGAGGAAGCGGTATTGTTGATGAAAAAGTAATTGATGATCATTTAGCCGTTCAAGCAATTATTCGAAGTTACCAGGTATTATTAAAGTTTCCATATTAGGGTTTGGTTGTATTATGCATTTTCTGATTGTTGAATGGCTTTTGTAATTGCACGAAAGCATGTTTATTAATTGTAGCTTATTTTTAATATACCTTAGCTAATAATTCCTTACCCTTAATGTTTTCCAAGAGTCGTGGTCATCTTGTTGCTCAAGTGGATCCTCTTGGTATAATGTACCAAGATCATACCCGTACATTTACAGACGTACAAGGTGCCCCTCCTGATCAAGTAATTCGGCAAAACAATTTAGGTACTACCCATTTACAAGTTACTGGTTCAAAATTTGTTATGATGAACATTTCAGCAACCTTTTCTAATGTGTAACGCTGAGTGAGTATTTTTTTAAAATTATATTCATTTACATTTATTAACCACGAAAAAGGATGCTGAAAATGGGCACATTGTGGTGGATAGCCAATAAGCGGCTGTCTACAACGTTTAGTATTTTAAATGGGTTGGTACAGCTTGAAACATTTATTTTGAAAGGTAAAATAGTACATGTTCCATACATTATCACTGTTAACCTATAATAGTTTGCAACAAATTTGCTTTTGTATTCACTTCCTTAGTGCGTAGCTATATACAACTACCATTTAAAAGTGAGAGTTGAACTTTGGTTTTGTCAAAGTATGCGTTCAAGTTCCAGTACCATTACTTATATATGTTTTGTTACTGCATGTCTTGCATATAAAATTGATGCTTGTGAAAAAAAATAGAAGCTTAATGTATGTTTGTTACTGCTGTGTATTTTAGTCAGTGTTACAGTTTTACTAGAAATATTAAAATTAGTAGTGTAGTATAAATATATTGTGAATAAGGGTGTAGAGGGTGCTGGCTTTTAGATTCGTGGCCATCACATTGCAAAGTTGGATCCATTGGGAATTAATAGTGCCGACCTAGATGACCGACATCCAACAGAACTTCTTCTTTCCAGTCATTTTGGTAAGCAAAAACATGTACAAAACAATTTTTTATTTTATTTGTAAATTTTTTTTGCATTTGCATTTTTTTAGTGTTTGTAAACTTTAAATTAAATGTTCTTTATTTTTAGCTGCTGCATCAGAATTAGGTATGTTTCAAGTGTGCACACAATTGACTTTTAGTTTATTCATTGTAATAGTCCACCATATTTGCTTTATTGTGCTATGTATTTTGATTCTAATGTATGTTTTCTATCATTTACAAAATACTATTACTTAGTTATAACTGGAATTCAAACAACTGAGAATAAGATTAAATACGTTGAAACAGATTGATTCTCTATGGATAGAGTGACCAGATAGATATTTTCTTGACTGATATGTAAAACCATCTTAACTGGTTTTTGGTTAATTTTACAGAAGAAATAAAAGAAACCTGTTTATGTGATAATTTTGATAAAAATAATTGTGTGTTTATTTAAAAATGTAGTATAGTTTTTACATTTTCCAAAAACTAGCTGAAGTGAGAGGTTCTTCATTTATTTTAGCAAAGACATTATTAGCCAAATTGTTGGAGATGCACAATTTTGCATTTCAGCCAACATGAGGGAAATCCCACTTGTAGCATTATTGCAATTGCTTAATGCAAATAACAATTCTGTCTATAATCTTAAAAACAAAAAGAAACTATTAAATATTCAATGGTTTTAGTACTGATGTCTAACAATAATATATTCAAGACATGTGTTTCAGAAAATTTAAAAATTGAACTGGTGACTGTAAATTGCATGTCATATATTGAGTAAAGGCGGAGATGAGAGGAGTTTGTTGGATTTATACAGGGTGTGCCGTAAATATTAGTCCATAGTTCAGAGATAGCTTCCTTGGATTAAAATAACCACACCGTAGTCAAATTCTGCTTCCTTTCAAAGATGCATTTTTTATTTCTCCTTTTGTTCGATAGCTGTCGTATTTTTCAAGATATCTTGTTTAAACTTGGTACAGGGGAGTTTTTCGGGTAAACAAACATGAATAACTACTTTCAACGTAAATGATAGAGGGCGCCACCAACACCTTACTCATGTCTCTGGTTTTCACTGTATTTTTTTTTTTTTGGATAAAGATTTTGAAAAAAATTTCTGGAAGGTCAATTTAAAAAAGGTACTTTTATCGTATATCGGTAAATGGTTTCGCTTTAGAGGAAAATGCACTTAAAGTGAACTCTGCAGAATGTACAGGGTGGTTCATTTTCGATGTTTTCTTATGGAAAGTACCCTTTCTATTACAGATAGACAAAAAGTAATAGGGGTCCTTGTGCTCGATTTTGGTGTTAATTAAGATCCAATAGTCATAATCAAGATATCTCTGACCGTTATTGCGCAATTAGCCAAAATTGAAAAAATGGCCATTTTGAAAAACTTTGATAACTTTTTTATTTCTAAATGTATCGACAAACTGTAAAAACATTATTAAGGCACTTTTTTAAGTAAAATCCGTTAATACATTCACATTTTTCATACCTCCTAAATTTAAAAAGATATGACATAAAGCTGTATTTTTTGGTATGGAAACCATAGTTGGCTATGACATTTTTAAATAATATTTTTTTGTCCTTTTTAAAAATATATAACACCTCTATGGTATTTTAATAATTAATTGATTTTTTTAAGTTTTTCTTAATTGGTATATTTATTAAGGATAATAGTTGGCTTAGAAAACCAGATATGAAATTGAATGAAGATATTCTACTCAAAAAAGAAATTTCACTCCGAGTAAAATATTTTAGAGACATTTTGTAATTCATATAAGTTTAATTGTAATGTTGTTCTTGTCGAATGGTAACAAATTATAAAATCTAAAGATTGAATATAAAATTATCAAAAAACCTCAAATGCAAATTGAAATGAAATGAAAATAAACAATATAACATCATCAGAAATTATGAAAAGCTAACAGCAAATCAAGTTTTATACATCTGTAAACATCTAATTCTGTAACGGAACAAAAATATGAACACAAAATATCAGTATAAAAAACACACTAAAACTATAAATATTTTTCAAACTGTACGCCCTCTTTTTGGATGCAGACTTTGCATCATCGTCTTCTAATTGAATTTATAGAGTTATATATACATAATGATGTTAATTATGTAAAAGCCACACGAACACTTTCTTTTAACTCATTCACAGTATTATTAGTTCTTTTGTATAAAATGTTTTTCAAAAAACCCCATAAAAAGAAATCTAGAGGCGAAAGATCGGGTGAACGAGCAGGCCACAAAATTGGTGCTGTCGTTCCCATCCAGCTATTAGGAAAACGTAAATTTAAGTAGTCACTAACTACACGGGCATTATGTGCGGGAGCTCCGTCTTGCTGAAATATGACGCGATATTGCGCTAAAGGAAGAATCTCTAGACATCCCTCCAAATGAATTCGCAGAATATCAAGGTATTTCATTGAGGTTAATGTTCCTTCATACATATGATAATAAAAACGTCCGTTTTTAATGCAGCACCACACATTTATTCCAAATTTCCCTTGCCTCCTGCGGGCAACACTGACATTAGCGTTAGTGTCTGCCCAGTAAGGTAAATTGTGATTATTAAAAATACCATCACTATTGATATGCGCCTCGTCCGACCATGCAATAGAGTTTGCAAAATTAGGTATATTTTGGCACTGACTTATATTACCAGTTACAAAACTCAGTACGCCGCCTTCTGTCGTCTATAGTCAAAAAATGTTCTTTCCGAAATCCACAGCAATGGTATTTGTGTTTCTTCAAAATTCGAAGGGCTTTGCTTCGAGACACGCCTACATTAACCATTTGTCCAGATGAAGTTGTTGGCTCTGCTTCGACTTGTCCTAAGACGACCATTGAATTTTCTTCAGAATTTCGTTTAAAGTAAGTTTTTCGCCTGGAATTTTTAAATGAACCGAATTCAATTAAATTTTTCTGTAACCTAAAATTAATTAAGATAGTAAAATTAAAAATATTCGTTCATAACAAAAACTGATAATAATTAAGATATTGTTTTGAGCTAACAAAAATTTTCATTTCTATTAACTATACCGTTCAAAATTATTTTTATTTGGCTGCTGCCTTTCAGGAAAATTTTGTAAATATAATTTTCGATGTCACATTCTTATCACCTTCGGATAATATAAAACACTTTAACATGCAACATTTTTCTGAATTTGTATAATTAGGCGTGTTAATAACTAAATGCCAAGTTCACTTTGTTGCACACTTCTAATTTTTAATTTATTATTGACATATAGGTATCATTTGTTTTCACTTCAATAAATCTCAGCCTCCTATGCCTACTGTGTATTCTTAATATAAAACGTAAATAAGAAGAACTTAAAAAATCAATTAATTATTAAAATAGGATAGAAGTGTTATATATTTTTGAAAAGCAAAAAAATATGTCATTTAAAAATGTCATAGCCGACTATGGTTTCCATATAAAAAAATACAACTTTGTCATATCTTTTTAAATTAAGGAGGTATTAAAAATGTGAATGCACTAACGGATTCTACTTAAAAAAGTGCCTTAAAAATGTTTTTACAGTTTGTCGATACATTTAGAAATAAAAAAGTTTTTCAAGTTTTTCAAAATCGCCATTTTCTTAATTTTGGCTAATTGCGCAATAACGGTCAGAGATATCTTGATTATGACTATTGGATCTTAATTAACACCAAAATCGAGCACAAGGACCTCATATACTTTTTGTCTATCTGTAATAGAAAGGGTACATGTTTCACTTGCATATTTACACACAACTAAAAACTATAAAAGAATGAACAGGTATGTAATTATGATGAATGGTATTCTCAAAATGTCCGCCATTCGCCTCAATCCATCTTTGCTATCTTTTCAAAAAATGTCTTCTTACTGCAAAAACCGATGGATGCAGATCTCTAATTGCATATACAGCTGCAAAAATTTTTTGGTATAGTTCAGCTCTTGTATTAATCACAGCACCAAAATATACGACGGGTTTTATGTAACCCCAAAAGAAAAAGTCCATTAGATTTAAATCAGGACTTCGTGGAGGCCAACAATGTGAAGTGATATTGCATCGCATAGGATAATGGGCAGGGGCGCCGTCTTGAAGAAACACCATCTCACGACGAACGTTTAAAGGAACTTTCTCTAGCAGGTTAAACAGAGTTATGCTGAAGGAAGTTTAGATACTCGCGGCCATCAGTTTAGCTGGGAGTTCAAAAGGACCCACAAGAGAATCATTCACTATCCCAAACCAAATATTAATTTTAAATTCGTGTTGAAAATGGCGCTCCCTTGTGGAGTTTCGGTATTCATCGGACCAGATATGGCAATTTCTGCTGTTAACTACCCCTCTCCTGGTAAAGGTTGCCTCATCCGTAAATAAAATATTGTTTATAAAAGATTGATCACGTCGATGATGGCTTAAAATCCAGTTAGAAAAATTCAAAAATCATCTAGCAATACATTTTGGACTGGTGTGTAATGGTACGGGTGTAGTTGCTGTTCATGCAAAATAGTTGATATTGCCTGGCGAGATAACCCAGTATTTGCAGATATTCGCTGAATGCTAATGGACGAATCAATTTCAACTAGATCTAAGACCACTTCTTCTTGTTGTTCGAGGGTAGCACTATAGGTCGTCCATAATGCTGGAGAGGACGAAAAGCACCTGTTTCTCGTAATCTTGAAAACAATCATGAACATAATTTTCTGTCTGGTTGTCTACGATTTAGTAAGATATTTCCGTAACTTTTGGCCGCAGCACGTTCGTTGAAATTTTATTGAGCGCAAATTGGCACCAATTATGTCGCGGCATTCTTAAAACGGAAACCTAATCCTTAAATAATGAAATACTCAAAACAACTAACAACAAACAAAACAACGTAAAAAACAAACCAAAGATATTTTATGAGAAGTGCAATCTGAATCACGATTTTGTGATGGATAGTAATCTTCTTCCCGTTTTAAAATTAAAATGTGCTCTTGTTAGTTTTAGGTACGTATGTAGGAAATGGCGAAAAAATAAGAAAAACGAATATAAAAAAAATGGCGAATACAGTGTTGTGTTAACGTAGGTACACACAAAACACCGAAAAGAACAGAGTAAACTAAAAATGCAATATTTCTAAATAACTTTGTCCTTCTAAACTATCTCTAATAAAAATTGGTCTAATTACTCTAGAATACCTGCCCAAACATATACACTTTGTGGCGCCGAAGAGTACGGATTGTTTCTATTCCAGTAACGATGATTTTATTGATGCACATTCCCATGTAAGAACTGTTTCCGTAACTGAATGAAATACCCACAATTCATTCGTGCTCAATTCGATTAGTCATCATGTTGCAAAGTTGTACCCTTCTATCGGGATCATCCACCGAAAGTGGTATGCCCCATTTTAGTATTTTACGAATAACATTTATTACTCTTTAAAATTTAATGTGCTATACTCAAGGGTACATTAAATTGTTTGGAAATTTCTGATAAGTTGTGCATCATTCACCTCTACTGCATCCAAACATGGTTGAATTTGGGTTTAAAAACCCTTCAAACGAGGTACCACCACTCGAACATCCATTTCATTTGATTTCTAAAATCGTGTTAAATTCCAGGCAGATAAATAGCCCTACAAAATTACAACGTTCTTTTTTTGTTCAAAGGGGTTCCATTATACAAGCACAACCTATATGCCTATTTCATATATTTTTTCACAACTTCGCACCGATGTATGTTAAATTTCGTTAAATTTGTTTTTTGATTATGGGATTTTATCTTGTCAGTCTTCATCAATAGAGGATGTTCTGACATGTCATTTGCAAGACGGTTTATGAATTTATTCGTAAGATAACTTTCAAGAAACCCATTACCTCAACAGTCATTGGGACTAAATTATCTCGGTTATTTGTAAAGTGACATAGATGAAAATTGGGGCGTTTACATTGGCAATCATGCTCTATCCGACAAAAATGTTTCCAGTATTCAATTTTTTAATGCCCGGAATAAATGTAAATACATTGTATGTATGTGAAGTCCTATACCTATCTTCAACCATTTACGAAATAATTGGCAGACCATTTCGACACTTTGACAGACCGTAAAATGTAGACCTTAAAGAGATCAGAAAAACGGTTTGCAAATTCCTATCTTAGTTTTTCATAAGCTATCGATTGACATATACAAAAACATCTAATCTTCTAACAAGGAATTTATTTTAAGAATTGTTAGAAGATTAGATATATTTGTATTTGTCAATCGACTGCGTATGAAAAACTAAGATAGGAATTTGAAAACCGTTTTTCTTGATCTCTTAAGGTTTAGGTTTTACAGCCTGTTAAAAGTGTCGAAGTGGTCTGTCAATTATTTCATAAATGGTTGAAGATAGGTGTTGGACTTCATATATAAGATGTATTCCGGGCATTAAAAAATTGAATAATATACATGGTGTTTCGTTGCATCCCCAAAAATATGTTTGTTGCATACAGCATGATTGCTAACGTAAACTTGTGGGACATGGTGTATATCGAAGGAATAAAATTTTTCCATGTTCTTCAAAATATTCCCACACCTATGTGTTCCAATACGAACTCACTAATAGTTTCTAGGCATTCTTCGGGTGTCCTTGACTGGGTAAGAATGCGGGGGGAAGTCATTGAAACTGCGTTTTAGTTAGCTATGATTCTCCGTTTCTTACCTATATGAAGGTATTGAGTTTTGTATCTGTTACCATCTAATTTTTTAATATTAACAAGTACGTTGTTTAAATAATAGAGTTATTCCATTAACCAAATATGGCAATAAACCCGATTTTCCTAGTCTTTAACGGCGGCATATAAATATCAAGGGAACAAAATTTTTCCATGTTCTTCATAATATTCCAACACCAATGTGTCCCGATATTCCTAATAATGGTTTCTAAATATATTATCCCGCGAATAAATGTTATTGTTAGATGAGAAGGCTAACCTGTAGTCTATTAAAGATGTAATTGTTAGATCCAGTAGTTTCTTGGAACCATGTAAGTCATCTTCATGCACTATGGGAGCCATGCGACGAATCATGATTTCTGTGAATGCTTTAACCTGCTTTTCTTCTATAGCTGATGGTTTTGGTAAATTAGGATTTGGACGATTCTTCTCACTTCCAATTCCCTCGACACGAATTCCGGTACTGTTATCTGCGTTGAATATAACCTTTGAACGTGTTTTAGCAAGTGTCTTGTAATTTTTTAACTGTGATCCGAACACTAGATAGCATTTATTTGTAATTCCTTAAGAAAAAATGCTGTAACATCCTGCTGGCAGGAGGCAAGGGAGCGCATTACTATGTTTAATCACATGAATGTCCTAAATGAAGTTTGTGCGTGTAATATCTCTATATAGAACGAAACATTTTCTATAGTTTTTTTTTATTGTTCCCAAATGATACTGTTATGGTGCATGAGACTTTCCTACTGTTTAATACTTTGTGTAGACTTTTAAAATAAAATTTCCAAAAAAAAACTCCAAAAAAATCATTCCATACAAAGAATTTAAATAAGAACGTAATGTGAAAAATGTATGTTTAGTTTTAAAAGTATTTTCTTGCGCTAGCTACGACTCAAAACAATACTTTAAATTTATATGCTACTTTTTTGTCGCCTGTTCAGAATATTTCTGGTGTTAATCGAAAATAACAGATTTTTCTCTATTACAACGGCGTCGGTTACGAATCCAAAAAAACTGTTAAATAAAAGTTATCACTTTTTGTGCAATAAAAAATGGGGATTCTTCTTTTAACATTTTAAAGATGTCCCACCCATCATGGGGTGCACACAACTAATACAGCTTTTCATTAAAGATTGTAAGGATGTTCCATTCCCTTGTATGATATCCTGTACCGTTTAGCATACAGGCAATAAGTAAAAATAGTTGAATTTATTATTTATGACTAAAAAATGGTTTGATATCAAAAATACATGCAGCGACAATTATTTATTTACTCTTGGGGTTATCCCCTCTAATACATATATAAGGTTACTATAATTTATCTTTTCAGTAATTATCATATTGTTTCCTACACAACCTTTTCTCAATAAATCTACCACATCCGCTTCCGTCAATCCATTTCCCTTGCAGTTCCATTGACTTACTTAACCACAGAAAAATCAAGTAGTAGGTGTGACAAAGTAGATTGATTAAATACACTTTGTTTTGTAGGGTGCAAATTAATTCACTTAAATACTTTCTATCATCAATATCTTATGATAAAGATAATAAAATTGTAATTTTATATGTTAACTGTATCCTAAATTTTAATAGATTTGAATTGTTTTGCAGTGTGCATTAAATAGTGCGAAAAAATTTGACGTGTACATAGTTTAGTTGCAGAAATGCCAGTCAATAGCGCATTCTAAACTGACTGTCTTAGTCACTAAAACTGATCAAGAATTTTATGATGTAGAGATTGTATCTGGTCATTCTATCTAGGAACCTGATCTTTTACAGTTTTGAAATTTTTTATATCTGTGTTGTAACATTTTTTTATATTTATAAACCACAACTAGTAAACAAGCAAGTTAACATTTACACATTGATTGGTAATGCAGAAAATAATTTACTCAACTACAACTGTTGTAATAATTTTTTACAATCGGTTACAAAAGATATTTATCACTATTGTAAAATAAACTATACCTTATCCTATTGTAATTATATTTATATTTATTGTATGTAGTCACTAATTTTTTTTAAGCAAGAAAAGTCACGACTATGAGTGGTTGTGAAAGAAGGTAAGCACCATTATATGTTTAGGTAGTAATTTGGTCATACTGTGATTAAACTTAAAAGTCAGTTGTGGTATTTCCTTTTATTTGTGTTGTTTTAATGTAACTAATTTTGGTAAAATGCAATTGCAAATAGCACACACCAAATGTTTTTTTGTGATTTATGCATGGGATGTCTATTGTATTTTTTATTTAAAACCTTATTAACTATTTGTTAAAAATAAAGATTAAAGTGTGTCCACACAAAGTACGATGATTTACGAGTATAAATACAGTATTGTAGTTATGTTACTACAACATTTATTTCATTTGTGGATTTTATAGTTTAAAGCCTAGTTCAGATGTTTTCGAAAATTTGTATCTGAAAATGTTTACACCAATGGGAGAAGCGTATTTAAATAAGCGTGCTTCTCTTATTCATGTAGATTATTTTTCGGACCAAAAATTGTGAATTTCAGATACATCTGAAATAGGGTTAACACTGGCATTGTTACACTTGCTGTGCTCTACATGCAAAGTGTGTGCACTCTGCTTAAAAGACAGCAGTAAACTGTTTTATTTTCGTACATTGATTAGAGATGTGTATTGTGTTTTATTCTTAGTGCTAATTATTGCCCATCCATTTAAATTAAATTTTCTTGGACATCCTATGTATACTATTGTTGTTTATTAGTGTAAAAGCAAGTAAGTGTCTACACCTAAAGTTAAAGTGTGAACAATGATCAATGAATTTTTGTCATTCACAAGTTTTTGAAGAAATAATAATAATTTTGGTTTTAGAGTAAAGCTGAGTCATTTGAAACTGGAGACTGCAATATAAACATAAGACAATTTTGCAGAAATCAAGCATAGTTTTTAAATATATTGATTGAACTGACTTTTA
Organism: Vesta saturnalis; assembly: GCA_036346205.1. Classification (NCBI taxonomy): domain Eukaryota; kingdom Metazoa; phylum Arthropoda; class Insecta; order Coleoptera; family Lampyridae; genus Vesta; species Vesta saturnalis. The sequence goes on along the minus strand of JARFJB010002263.1, from coordinate 1,469,943 downwards.
CTTGATGAAACTCCATACCACATGAGCAGAAATAAAACAAACACAGTTCTTAAAGTTTCACTATATTACTTAAAATGACAGTTGTGTGGGCAACACTCTATCTTCATCAGATTGAGTAATTAAAGTAAATTTACTTACAATGCATGCTTTATACAATATTTAACGGAATATTAAGAGTGGGGGGGGGGGGGAACAAGAATTTATCAAGTAATAACAGATACCATGAAAGGGTAAATAGGAAGAAGTTTTAAAATTCGAATATTTGAACGTTTTAGATCTTTTCAATGCAATAATAATAATTCAAACTATCCTTCACGCTTATATACTGAAAACCATAATTTTACACATTCAGAACAAAAGTTGAAAACTGTATTTATTAGAAGCTTTAGAAATTAACAAGAGAAAATACTCGGATCAGTTATTAAACAAACAACTAGATGTATACAATTCACCACTGTTTAATTGATAAATTCTTGTTTACTCCCCCTCCCTCCCACTCTCTTGATAACTCATGAAATATTGTATAAAAAAATATGCCTTGCAAGTCAATTTATTTTAAATACTCAATTTGATGAAGACACAGTGTTGTCGAACAATTGTAATATAGTGAAACTTTTAAGAACAGTGTTTGTTTTTTTTCTACTCAAGAGTTTTAAAATATTTAAATCAAGTTAATTAATAGGACCATCATACGTGGATAGCATGACTGATTTTCAATCCATTCATTCTAAAAAGTTGTGATTTCCAGTCAATGCAATCAAATATAAATGTGGACTGATCACCATTTGTGAAAATTATTACTATTCCTGGCTTTAACATGAATTAGATTAAAATCAAATTAACATTTTAATCTCTGATCATGCTGTTTTGAATGATTCAACTTTACTTATGTTTTACATTGTATACAGTGTATATCTACCAACAATGTCTAATTAAATAGGATTCACAAAAAAAAACTATGTAATTTATTTATTATTTGCCACCGAACACTTTTTCGAAGAAAGTTGTTTGAACTAGGAGGGTATATACGTTTTGGATTTAGTATTTAATTATCTGTATGTACACAATGGCCACTATTGCAAAACAATAATTAATACTTATTAGATTGTTAGAAGTACAAATTATTTGATGTATAGTTGATAGAAAAGTAACACGATTACAAGATGAGGAAACTCATCTTGTAATACACTTGACAAATTACTTTACTTGCTGCTACTGTTTATGTTGAGGTTTCAGAAGTCGAAGATTTTCCCTCAGGCGAACTACTAAAATTTTTTTTAATGTTTACTTTATCTTTTTGATGCTATCCTTGACAAAGGCTTCTGCAACAGCACTACTATGCCAGCCGCCGTGTCTGTTCAAAACTTGGATGTAGGCTCCACTGTTGACCAGTGTCGCGGACGTTGTGGAAAGCAATGACTCCAGTAGCCCCAAGTACACAGCAATTTTCTTTGGTAAATTGTAGAAGGTGTTTAACCAATTGGTTGCTTTGTGCACTTGCCCTGTATATAAAATATAAATAGTCTGTGATAGTCCACATTTTTATTGCAGGCTCACATTCCATTAATATAAGTAATTTGACTGTAATCTCATTATATTTAGAATTTACATCAGTTCTACATACATAAAGACAAAATTTGCATCGATTGGGGCTTGAACCTTGGTGGCGCAGTTGGTAGCGCGGTACTCTAGCAAAGTACAGGTCGTAGGTTCGAATCCTACTCGAGGTAAACTTTTTATTTATGTATTTAATAAAATTAATAATAATTTTTAATTACATATTTATCTTTGAACTTATTCGTTCATAACAAAAACTCATAATAACACATTTTTAGGTTCAAATTCAAGTACTTCCTGTAAAGGCCAATTCCGTTTACTCCATCTTCCGATGCAACTGTGAAGATTCGGTTTTTCTTTGTTTTCATGTGATGTAATGCTATTTTGGCGCTATTGTCAGTAGGAAATAATTGACCCACTGTATATTTTCCGGTTTACATAAAAAAATCAGTCTTTGTTTGCAAGGCTGAGTAAAGGGTATACGAAAAAATCAGCACCACATCGTGAACCTTGTGGCATATCATGTTTCCATCTCAACACATTATACTTGAAAATGTGTGGGTTAGTTTTCACTTACAGTTCCTGTTTGTTTAGATGTTGTACATAAGATGTACACTGTAGCATTCGAATTCGTGCTGAGATTATTATTGCTAACTTGGTTATTCTACGCGCTACACATTGTAAAAATTATATACAAATGTATTAGTTCCAAGTTTCACTTACATTTATGGCACCATTAATAAAAATATGTATATGTTATTTGATAGTTGTTAAATTTCTATCATTTAAATGTATTTGTAACCATAAATTATTAAGTTTATAGCTATCATCATTGTTGGCATTACTTTGGTAGCTTTAAATATTAGCTGTGTATGTGATCATTGAATTGTACATTATCTGATAATTTTCTATAGTTGATTTATGCGTATAAAACTATATTTTTTAAAGTTAGTGGTAAATGAGTAATGAATATAACTAGTAATTATCTCACTAAAGGTATGTCGTATGTGATAAATACTTGGTGTAGTAAAATAATCAACTTAGCCGCTCCTAAAGAGGTAACTAATAGGGAAAGGTGTCACTTAGACTAACAAAATAAGGGTATAAAGTTACGCTTATCTTCTAAAACATTAACACAATCTGAAAATCCAAAATGAAAAGTGCGTTGTTAGCTCGATTAATAAACAAATTTAAGTCAGATGTGATAATTTACATAACGGTACATCTTGAAGTAAACAAAAACCACGTTAATCTCTACATTCTAAGGGCGGGTTGCATCTAACCTGGATCACATGTTAATCACTTGAACGTAATTCAGCGGTGATTTTCGGTTAAGCAAGTTTGCGTTGCTCCACTGTCGGTTCAGTTGATAGTACCTTGATCGAAACGTGGTATTACTAAAATCTCAATTCCCCTAAATAACCCCAGAAAATGAGACTTGAGATGTCATTAACATATTATGACATTTGATATGGGTAGGTTACATATTCTGTTGTTTTTAATTTTGCGTGGAACTAGTACATTTTTTCGTGATGTCAGTGCAGAAAAACAAAACGGTTTAGTGAGATTGCATGTTTTGTATATATAAATGGATGGTGAAGAGGACTTATGGTGAAAAATGGAAATGAAAAGGGTAAAATAATTAGGCGAGGTGGTAATTTCACAGCAGAAGAAGAATGCATATTAATCGACATGGTAAATAAATACAAATATTTGGTTAAAACCGATGAAGTTCCACTGTCAGTGAAAAAAGAGACATGGCACAAAAAGTTAACATACGCGGTGTAACCCCGAAAGAAAAGACAAACTGTTTACAATGAAGGTATTTAATTAACCCAAAAATCGATCTGGCTCGATTGACACTCTTAACTGTAACTGCCCCCCCCCCCCCTTCGATTTCAAAACTAACTATATCTACTCCCGAAAAACCGCCCCCGTTTTTCAAAAGTAGTAAAAAAAAAACAAGAAACATTAATTTCCGTTGGAACAGTTTCATATTAATTATTGCACGACATCTTAATTTTAAAAATATGCATTCGTTCATAACAAACCCTATATTTCTCTCTCGAGTTTCCAAGTAACAAAGATATCTTTTGATAGCGGTTTGTACCGCCACAATTACTTATTAAGCTAGTGACATTTTTCCATCAAGAATCGGCTCATAAGAAATTCCAATGATTCGTTACGCCCCTTCAGTAAAGAATTTTTACGCGTGCTACTCACTCCCCTATTTTACGTTTTGCCAAGAGCGACCACGGCGCGCGCGCGCTTGTGTGTGTGCAAGCGCGTGTGGGGTAGGTGTGTTTACAGCGTGTTTTATACAAGATTTTTTGTAATTTACTGATTGTGGAAAATTAGAGTAGATACGTTTTTTTAATTTATTAAGTAAAATATTAAAAAAACAGTTTATTAAATGCTGTACCTAACTATGTTCAATTTGAGAATCGTGTGGTTTTGTTATCATGGGCTCCTTAATATTGGGTCTCCGATTTTCTGAGCTCGGTAAGGGCTGCCGGTTACCTTTTCCATCATCCTTAATCTATTCTCATCCTTATTCTTCCTTCTCGCCCTAACTGTCTTCCTATCGGATTAAGTCCCAAATTAAAAGATAACATGGCTGTGGTTTCTGGGGTAATAAATTCCGGACGTAAAATCCTGCCCCATTCGGATGTCCGGGAGGACAGGGCCCAAGCGACGTCGGGCATCAAAAGTATCAACTTTCTGATTCAATACTGCAACATCCGCGGTATCAGGTCTAATCTTAATGCTATTCACCAGCATCTTGAACAATTACAACCTGATATTTTGTTTCTATCTGAAACACAAGTCTCCTCTGAAAGCTCCGAGTCACCCGACTTCCAATTTCCTCAATACCACCTTCACTCTAACTTTCGATATAAAGGAGGCGTATATGCCTACATTAATTGCATTTATAGGGCTCCTAATGACAGTAACTTTCAAGACCTTTTCGATTACCTATGTATGAAAGTATGAAAGTTGACTATCTCTTGTCTCAGTTTCCATCTTGCGATATCTCAATTGTAGGCGATTTCAATGTTCATAACTCTAATTGGCTTCAGCTTTCATCTACTACAAATCCCGCTGGTCATAGTGCAGAAACATATTCTATTTCATGTGATCTCACAAAAATGATTTCTGAACCCACAAGAATCCCTGATAACCCTAACCATACTCCACATCTTCTAGATCTCTTTCTTACATCAAACCCTCTTGTTTATAAAACTTCCGTTCTTTCGCATTTAGGTCTTTCCGACCATTGTCTAATAGAAATCATTTCTACTGTACCTAATTCCACTGTTGTTCGCAAAACCGATAGAACCTTGTGGTGTTTTAAGTCAGCTCGATGGAGTGATTTCTTTGCAACCTTTCCATTGTGTCAATATTGTTTTAAGTCGTCCTCTTCTTCGGACATCGCTCTTTCAGTATCTGAAGTCATCCTTATGGGAATGGAGTTATACATTCCCAAAAAACTACCGTATAGGTCATTCACGTTACCAACCCTGGTTCAATAAGGCTTGTGCTGATGCAATATCTTTAAAAAATAAATATTACATTAAATGGAAATCGAATAAATCGGTCGACAGTCATGTAGAATACGTTGGTGCTAGAAATATCTGCAAAAGTGTCATCACTAAAACTAAAAAGTTGTTCGAACAACGAAAATGCAATGAACTAGCTACATCTCCTTTAGGCAGTCGTAAATTTTGGTTTTTAGCTAAAACCATTAGTAAAAACTTTGGAACATCTTCATTCCCCTGACGTCTATTAACGGATCGGTAGTTGCTGATTCTGTAGACAAAGCCAATGTATTTGTGGATTTGTTTGCATCAAACTCGTGTCTCAATGATTCTGGAAAAGATGTGCCCCTAGTCAACTCTTCTTCATACGCTATGAAACCAATTCATTTTCGGTAGAAGCTCTTGGAATCGATCATCAGTAGGCTTGATCTCAATAAGGCGACTGGCCCAGACGGTATGCCAGCTATTGTCTTTAAAAAAATGTTCCCCCGAACTAGTACCAGTCCTATCTAAGCTCTATACGATCTCTATGTCTTCTGGGGAATTCCCTTCATCATGGAAGTTAGCAAATATTCAACCTATTCCCAAAAAAGGCGATAAGACCGATCCTTCAAACTACCGACCAATTGCCATCACTTCCATTTTGTCTAAAATCATGGAAAAAGCCATCAATCAGCAACTGCTCACGTTCCTTGAAACTAACAAACTCCTTAGTGACCACCAATATGGGTTTAGGCAAAGTCGTTCAACACGTGATCTTCTTTCATATGTGACCCAAGTTTGGAACAATACAGTAGAGCAGTCCGGTGAAACAGTTGTAGTCGCTTTAGATATCTCAAGGGCATTTGACCAAGTTTGGCATAAGTGTTTACTTGCTGAACTCACCTCGTTTGGATTAAATGATACGCTCATCAACTGGGTTTCTAGTTTCCTTGATAAAAGACGAATACGTGTCGTGGTTGATGGCTTTTTTTCAAAAGAAGTTAGCATTAACGCGGGCGTACCACAGGGATCCGTTATAGCGCCTACACTTTTTCTGCTGTCTATAAATGACCTTATTTCTTCAACAACTAACTCCATCCATTGCTTTGCTGATGATAGCACTCTTCACTGTAGTTCATCTCAGTCTACTCATAGTGATAATCCACCTTCTATGTCAAATCAAGAAACTAAAGCTGAAATGGCAAATTCAATCAACAAAGACATTCAACGTATTCTCGAATGGGGAAGCAATAATCTAGTTAAATTTAATGCTAACAAAACTCAGTGTTGCCTTATGCCCGCCAAAAATGATCGATCATTTCCTGTTGTAAGTATGAATGGCTCAGTTCTTAAGTTTTCAGACTCTATTACTCTGTTGGGTATGACTGTATCTTCAAATCTCTCATGGGTTGACCATCTTCTGTCAGCTACCAAAACAGCTGCTCGTAAAATAGGCTTTTTGTACAGACCTAAGCAGTACTTTACCTCTCGACAACTCCTTCTGCTGTATAAGGCCCAAATTCTGCCTCATCTGGAATATAATTCTTACCTGTGGGTTAGTGCTCCCCAATACACTCTCGATATCGTGGATCGTATTCAAAAGAGAGCGATTAGGCTTATAAATGACCCGTCCTTAACTTCTCACATACAGTCCCTTGAGCATAGAAGGATGGTTTCAGTTCTTTCTTTGTATTATCGTTATTACAACGGCTATTGTGATGCTGAATTATATTCTTTGATACCATCTCGGCCTATGTTTCCGAGAAATACTCGGTTCGCTCATTCACATCATCAGTATGCAGTACAAATCTCCACTTGTCGTACCAAACGGGCGCAATCCACATTTTTCTACATGGCTTCTAAACTCTGGAATGATCTCCCTAGTTCCTGTTTTCCTCTCACTTTTGATATGCGAAAATTTAAGGTAGCTGTTCATAGGCATCTATTGGCAATTCATTATCCCTGTATCCATCCTCTTAAGTGTTCCGGAGTGCTTTAGCACGATAGGCCTAATTTAGCCTGTTCAGGTCCACAATCATAAAAAAAAATATAAGCACATATTTTATGATAATGAATTCCTTTTCTGGTACTTTTTCTATTGAAAATTATTTCAAGTAAATAGTAATTTTTTGTTTTCAAAACACTTTCAATATCAGATTTCCACCCTGTAACCGAGAAGTGATAGACGACTGGAACAAAATCAGCAATAATAAATTAAAGTTAACCAAAATACACCATACATGGTCTTAAACAATTTAAATTTCTTTACTACTAAATAAAAGTAAAAATGTATTTAAAGTAAAAAGATATCTCAAGCTTTATTAAAAAAAATTTTCTTGTTATATACAGTACTTACAAAGAATAGGGATGATGACTGTACTCTTAATACATTATGATTATTAATACTTGAGAAATTCACTTACTTGAACTTTGACAAATATAAAATTACTGTTATATTGGCTTATGATTTCTACCATAGATGTAGGTGAAACGTTGAGTTTTAATGCTGTTTAAACTCTAGAGAATGTACAATAAGGCAAGTTGTTTGAAAAAAAACAAGTTTTGTGCAATTTTATCAGTACTGGGCAATATTTGAAGTCTTGTCATACCATGCCAAGGATTAATTTTATGGCCTCTTGGTCCCAAAAAATCAGATTGTTTATTTTAACTGAGTTTGCTAGCTCGTACAATACCAAATTAGCAATTATACCAACATAGGTTTGAACAAAATAGATTCTCATTGTGAATGTGACATATTGAAAGCCATGATTTATATCATTTGGATAATATAATATTAATAAATTAAATTTGATATATTAATATTTTTCTATAATAAAATTATATTGGTATATTAAGTCTTTTAATTTCAAGCTATTGGCTGATTTAAATATAAACTATTTTCTTCTATTTACAAATAATTTGATCACATACTTTTGCTTTTACTTTAGTTTAACAGCCACCAAATATTCTTAATCAAGTATAACATTTAATGTTTGTTGGCACGCATATTTTTGTTGTATTTTTGAAAATAGATCATCCAAGCAGAACTTACTCAGAACAACTAAAACAACAGGTTCAGGAATTTGCACAAAGTAAGACGCTTTTTTTTATTTTAACTATAATTGTTTGCCAAAACGCTAACTTTAATTTTCTTGTTTTCTTTAGCTTTTTAACTATTTTTGCATACACTTAAAATATATGTTTCTAACTGTATCAATTCATGCTGCTATTTAACTATTCAAATGTTTGTGTTGTGTTGTGTTGTGTTTACTTTCCATCATTGATTAAATCAGTATTTTAAACAATTAGCTGAACGAGATATGAACAGACATTTTAAACTACCTTCAACAACATATATTGGTGGAGGAAAGGATAAAAGTCTGCCGCTTCGTGAAATTCTTCGTAGACTAGAGTATGCTTATTGTCGTCATATTGGGGTGGAGTTTATGTTTTTAAATAGTTTGGAACAAACAAATTGGATTAGGAAACGTATGGAAACACCTGGTTGTTTGGACATGAGTGTTGATGCCAAACGTTTAATTTTGGCTAGATTGACACGTGCCTCTGGGTAAGTTATAATTTAGGAATTATAATTTATATTACTCCTTATTCATTTTCAGTTTTGAAGCATTTTTGGCCAAAAAGTGGTCTTCAGAAAAACGATTTGGACTTGAAGGTTGTGAAATTTTAATTCCGGCAATGAAACAAATTATTGATCGTAGTACAGAATTGGGTGTAGAAAGTGTAGTAATGGGTATGCCACATCGTGGTCGACTAAATGTTCTCGCAAATGTATGTCGAAAACCTCTTAGCTCCATATTTACACAATTTGCCGGTTTAGAAGCCTCTGATGACGGTTCAGGGGATGTAAAATATCATCTAGGTACTTATATTGAAAGGTAATCAAATCTAATTTTAGTTAATCTGTATATAGTTTAAACTATTCTAGATTGAATCGTGTAACTAATAAAAACGTTCGACTTGCTATCGCAGCTAATCCATCGCATTTAGAGTGTGTTGATCCTATTGTTCAGGGTAAAACACGTGCAGAACAGTTTTATCGTGGTGATGGAGAAGGTAAAAAGGTATGTATCAGCGTCAGCTAAAAAACAGGCATCATTGCATTGAGAGGCTGCATTATTATTTTGTAATACAAGTATTATCCAATAAGTTGTAGACAAGCGTTAAAACAATGATAAGTGATTAATGAACTATACTCGTAAATTAGGTAACTTCTAATCTGGATAATTTAGAATCTTATGTACACATCAATTTTAGTTTTGGACGTCTTAAAAAAGTGAAATGGGTTTACAACTGTATAATTCAAATTCCTCTTTGAAATAACCATTTCTACAATCTTTTCTATGCATTACAATTTAGAGTGATCGATTAAAACCGTTTTATATTCGAAACAGCCTCATTGTTTTGTATTACTTTTAATCCGATTTTTTTTACATACATATTACAAATTCAAAAAATTGACTTTGAAGGTATCAGTTAAATACAGGGTGATTCCGAATTAGATGCCAAACTTCAAGGTGTTAGTATGGCTCATTTGTGATCGATTGAACCATATGTCCAAATATCAACATTTTCGAGATATTTGAGATTTTGTGATTTTGTAGTAAGTAATTCCATATTTTTGTTCAGTTTCAGCCGATTCTGTAGGAATTGATCCTTTTGAATAGTAATTTTGGTCCAGTTTTCAATAGTAGAATATGTATTTCTCTTAAAAAATGCAAAAGTATCAGGATGCTGATGAGAAAAATGTGTTTATAAGATGAAATATCAGAATGTGAAAGAAACCAATATTGTTTATAAAATTTGTATTGCTTATAACTTTTAAACTATTCTGTATATGTAGTGTTAAAATAATCTAAAAAACTAGCTCAATGTTTTAATTTTCCGACAAAATCATTTTTGTCAAAATTCGTTCAATAGTCGAAAAAGCTTTTCAACCGTGCTACCTCTCGAAAATTCAAAACTGAGAATAACAAGTCATTGAAGCCTTGATTCAATAGAACTGAGAATTTTATTCAATAATTTTACATTTTGTGTTCAAAATGACCACCACCATCTCTTATACAAGCTCGAGCTCTCTTTCTTATTCCTTGACAGGTAATTTTCATTTGAATTTTCCGTAGGTGACGAAAATTTGCAAATTGAGTAGCTATGAAAAAATTCAGTGTTGGAATCAAGAACTCTGGTTCGGCAATTTCTAGACATAAAAAACAAAACTGATTTGTTTTGACATTTCATCAATTAATTCGCCTTTTTTTGATTAGTCCAGTTACTGGAGGTAAAAGTATGTTAACACCTCCAAATTTTTTGTAACTGCACCGATTTCTTTGAAAAGTTAGGATTAAGCTGATCATTCTTACCCTCCACTTCAAAAGTTATATAGGCGCAAGGTTTCAAAAGTTATATAGGGGTGAAAACCACCCCTTATGTAAAAAAATATTAAAAATACAGATTCAAGCCCTTTATGGTAACAAATCTTGTAAATATTGTACTGTGAATATTTTCACGTGTTCTCAAACATAAAAAGTAATAAATTCCAAATTCCCAACCCTTAAAAACCCGTACGCGTGAAACTCAATCATACAGTTATGTATGAATTAAAGATTCATTCTTAACTTATATTAAATACATTTTTATTATTTGAAACTTTTCAATCCTTAAAAACTGCTCCTATGCAACATAAAAACCCCAATATAACATAAAAAAATGTTTTCTAATAGCATGAAACGCCTTAATTATGCATTTGCATTCAACATGAAGTAACTGTACTAATAAACAAATTTTTTATCGTTTGCAATTTTGCAACCCTTAAAATCTATCCCCTTTGGTGAAAGAAAAAAATTTTTTAAATCTTTAAAAATTGTATTACACAAAAATGTATTCCATGAATAAAGAATAATTATTTATTGATTGACATTTATGAACTCTTATGTATCACCCTTTAGATATGGATAGGTATAAAAAAAATCAAGCATTTCTTACAATTTTTTTATTCATAAAAAATAAAAATAAATGAAAAATTATTTTTAAATACACAACATTTTAAATACACAAAATACATTTTTGTAGGTCTACAATAAAAAAAAAATGCATAAAACTATTTATCATTATCATCATTTTCTTCGCAATTCAACTCTTCTTCTTCTTCGATTGGAGGGCAATTAAGGCAGTTATCTCCGGAGCAAGACCCGCATGCAGCATTGCAAAATAAACGCAGTCTCCCACAGCCACACGATGATCCACACAATTTTAAAGCTATCACATCCTTCCAAACACCATTTTAAAGGTAATTTCAAGGGCTATAAGATTATGTATGTTAAAACGCCCCAAAACCTTTCCTATTTAAAAGGTGAAGGGTTGAAGGACTCAAAATAGGTAGTTGCCCACTCTATAATTTCATCTTCAATCTCAGTCAATTTTTATGCTACAGAAATATAAAGAAAATAAAAACTGTTGTTCGAAAAACTTAAATTTTTGTTCTTTCATTTTTTCGTATCTTTTATAGTTTTAGAGCTATTTGGACTATAAAGCCAATTTTTAAGAAATTCGAAAAATACCGTTTACATATTAATCATATTTTTTTCAAAAAATAGGCAATAAAAACCAGCCAACATTTTGAATCACTTAATAACATCAAAATAAAGAGAATTGTACGGGGAATATGATTAATTGTAGTATTGCTGGAAATGGCACTGGGGTTATAGTGTTCATTTTTCTTTAAAAACTTCGCGCGCTTCATTTTTTTTGTTCTAACTTGCTTATTTTTAAGCAATCGACTCTTAGCAAAGCTCATTTTAAAGGTCTTTCCAAGCACTACAAAAAAAAGGGCACTTATACTTGTAAAATGTATAGTTTTCCCATTATTTGACGTTGAATACTTGAACTCGAGTAGTCAAAAAAAAAGCCCCCTTTAACTAGCCATAACTCGCGTTATATTGCACTTGAGACATTCGATAAAAAGTCAATCTATTTGTTTTTTTATAAGCTTTGTTTTCGTATACAACATTTTTTGTCATAACAGCTTCCTTTTTGAGTTATTTGTAAAAAAACCGTTCAAAAACTTGGTTTTTTTCAATGAAAAATCTAATTTTTTAATCGAAAATAATTCGCCTCTTTATCGATTCGCGGGGTTGTTTTGAGTATTATCACCCCCGAGAAAGGATGGCAACCACCCTCGTGGTAGAAGTTCGTGTCGGTACTATATTACTTTTGTTCCCCATAAAATGACAAAACTTGAAATAAATCGGTTCAGTTATAAAGGATTCTTAGGCAAAAAATTTGAATAGTTAATTTTTCTCCGTTATTGTTCGTCCCTTTTCATTATTGTTCTTGATTATTTATTGTGAATGTTACACCGATATTTTAGCTTTCGTTTATTATATATGAAATTAAAAGCACATTATAAAATAAAAACATAACTTGGCATTATGATTTCTGTCACTAACTAACTAAACTAAAAAACTAACTTCTTGTATACAATATTGCCAACCTAACCTAATTTTTAATATACAGGGTGTCACATTTCTCTCCCACTTAATTTAAATTCACGGCACTTTGCACTACATATACTTTACTTCATAATCCTGTAAATACGATGGTGGGCGCCGGTTACGTTGAGGGCGAGGCGGTGGCATCTGAGGCGGATTCTCCACTTCCCGTTCTATAACCTGTGGCTCCACCATTGGAAATTCATCCGGGACCGAGTCCTAAGCTTCAACCTCTCTGGAACACGCGGAATATTGAAGGTCACTGTCCGTTTAGCTGATTGGATGTCATCTTCATTCTGATAGTCCTTTGTATTACGACCGCGCAGAGGTACTCCCGTTGACACCACTTGGTTTATGTGTCGTTTAATGTTCCGCGCACAGTCAAGACTAATACGGTAGTGTCGTGATCCTAAACGCTTTATAATTGTACCAAACTCCCATACGTTATAATTATTTCTATGTATTTGGGTTTGGACTGTGTTCCATTTTTTCAAGGATCGTATAGGGTTTTCTGCAGAATGGTTTGACTTTTGTGGAAGGATAGGGAAAACATCCAATTTTATTCGAATTTTCCTTTGTAAATATAGTTACGCTGATGACATGCCACAGGCAAGTGGTGTAGCGCGATAACGGAAAACGATTTTCCTAACTTTTTCTGACAGGGTTCCTACTTCGCTAGAAACTGATTTTAATCGCTTTTTAAATGTTTGAACATTTTGTTCGCGAGCCCATTTGTAGCTGGGTGGCTCGGAGTTATCCATCTTTGGGATATTCCTCGCTCTTCGCAGAATTGTTTGAACTCCCCCATGGTGAAGATTGTAGCGTTGTCTGAGACAAGCCATTTGGGAAAACCATGGAACGAAAATATGTCGTTCAAGACCTTAATCGTAGCGTCAGTTGTTGGAGCGTCTCTAAGTATTCGAACTTCTGTCCATTTGGATTTTGCGTCCATGCATATTAAGAAATGGTGGTTTTCAATTGGTCCGGCATAATCGATGTCTATTCGCTCCCAATTGGTGGTAGGTTCATCCCAGGGACGTGCTTTTACTTTGGTAGGATTATTCTTCAATACTGCGCATTTTTCACAGCTTCAAACAAGCTTCTTAATTTCAGGATCTATCCCTTTCCAATACACATTTAGTCGTGCTAACTGCTTCATCATTGTAAGACCAATATGCGTAGCGTGTAATTCGATTAGTACTGAATGTTTTAATGTTGCGGGTATTACCACTCTATCGTTCCAGAAGAGGATACCATTAGAAATAGTGTAAGAGGAATCTTCTAAGTTAGAATGGAATTCGTATATCTTTTGTTCTAAATCTGGATCATTTGTAGTTTCATTTATGATTATTCTGGAAGTTATGTTGGTACTTGAAATTTGAAAAATGCAATATGCGTGAATCTGATTCAATTCTTCATAAGATATCATCAGACTTTGCATGACATAATTCCTAAGGTTTCGTGGTCCAGTTGACTGTAATTCATTTCTGATTTGGTTAGTGCCCGTAAAACATATGCAATAGGTTTCTCTTCGCCATGTATCACATGACTAAGTACTGTTGCAGCCCCTACAGGACTAGCATCAGTTGTAAGCAACACTGGTAAAGTTGGATCGTACGGTACCAGCACTAGATCACTACATATAGCATTTTTCAATTTTAGAAATGTTGCTTCGCACCTGGATCATTTAAATTGTTGTGATATGACAACGTTGAATAGTAGAATAGTATGTAAGCATTCCCATGAATCGGCGTAATTCATCCACATTCTTTGAACGAGATATTTCTGCTACTGCCTTCATTTTATCTGGAGATTTCATGATTTTTGTTTCTGAAACGATGTGACCCAAGTATTCAATTTTGGTTGAAAAGAAAAGACATTTATTATGGTTAAGGTGTAAATCATATTCAGACAATCTTTTAAGACAAAGGTAAAGGTTATGACGACATTCATCACATTCATCGATAGTTGATCCATGAACGATGATATCAAAATAAGCTTACACATTTCGGTAAGCCATTTAAAATTTGAAAAAAAATTTTATTAAATTCGGAAGGGGCACTTTTAATTCCGAAACTAAGACGATGCATTCTGTATGTGCCTTTGTGCGTTGAATTAGTTTGAATAGCGCTACTTTCTTCATCCACAAGCACGTCCAAGTGTGCCCTGAAGAGATCCAGCTTGCAGAAATACTTGGAATTTCGTAAACAGCTTAGTACATCCTCATTGGAAAATTTGCAGACACTAATCTTTCATTTACTCCATATTTGTAATCTACACATAACCTTACTCCTCCATCTGCTTTTGGTATCACTACCAATGGTGATCTCCAATCACTTGTCGCTACCGGACTGATAATACCGGCTTTTTCTAGCGTGTCCAATTCCTTGTCGACGCGGTCTCTTAATACGTATGGCACCTTACGTTCTTTGGTGAAAATTGGTTTAGCCCCAGGTCTCAAGTTTAAGGTTATTTTGAAATTCCGTATGCATCCAATTTTTCTTGAAATATTTCTCGAAATTCATGAAATACGTATTTAGTTTGTAAGGTAAATAAATTCGTCCCGACCAATTAGGGATTCATGACCCGAAGTTACGATGTATTCATCTGATATAGATCTATTTTTATAGCAAGCTGTAACACGGAACAATGGCATTTGAAAATTAACAGGGCATTAACACACCGAGATTAAATTCACGACAAGCGGCAATAGAAAATGTTGCACCTGAACCAACTTCCATTGTATGGGGTTTTCCATTTAAGCTTACGGTAATCATATACTTTTCCGAATGTGTAACTTCATATAAGGCCACTGTATTTGATGATAGATTTTCCATGATACTAATTCCGTAAACATGTGAATAGTTGGAATCGTCTTGGTTCGACTCCTGTGAGATATTCTGGACTCGTGTAGACTTATTTTTACAAAGAGTTGTAATGCAGACTTTTGCCACATGACCAACTTTAGAACATGATCCACATTTAAAATTTTGCCTATCGATGTAACATTCATTTGCTTTATGGTTGCCTTTCCCGCATTTGAAACAAAGATTTTCAATCCCGAGTTGTAATTTATTTTTGTACTTTGTGTACGTGACAATGAGCGATTTCGTGACTTGTGACTGTGCTGCTTTCGTATTTGATGGTATGTTTAACTTATGCTTAGCGATCGGTTTCTATCCCGACTTCTATGATTCTGAAATGGAATATGATAGTTTATTCATATCTGTGATATTCGAGCAGATTTCCGGTGGAGTAACGGTTTTCATTAATTCTTTGCTCTGTATTCGCGATGCTTCTAGCGCAATTGCCTTACACGCGATTTTGTCGAATTTTGTAACATTTGACTGTAGCAGCTGTTCTCTAATCCAATTATCTCGAATTCCTCGTATAAATTGCGTGCGCAGGAAAACTTCAACAATCGCATGACCATTGTAGGTAAAAATCGCATTCTATAAGATTGCGTTGTAATTTCGAAACATATTCGACTATCGTTTGTTTGTTATCTCGCTAGGATGAGAAAAAATAATGTTGTGACACTACAACATTCTTTATC
Source organism: Vesta saturnalis (assembly GCA_036346205.1). Lineage (NCBI taxonomy): Eukaryota > Metazoa > Arthropoda > Insecta > Coleoptera > Lampyridae > Vesta > Vesta saturnalis. The sequence continues at coordinate 1,453,801 of JARFJB010002263.1, read as the reverse complement.
GGCGATAACATGCGTGAATAAGCGTGTACCAGTTCTTCGTGTGAAAATTTTTCTTTTTCTTTATTTGCGTCATAATATTCAAAAGTAGATATATTTGTTGCCGAGTTGATTAAGGTTTGTTGATTTAAAACAATCGTTTGAGTAAACGTATCAAGCAATTGTTGAAATTGGAGTGGGTCCATAATGTATTATAACAAAACAATAACTAATTTTAAAATGAAAATGGTGTTTATTGATGGTATGGTACAGTTCGGCAAATTGGTTCGATACATAGCGGCACTTAACAATATAAAAATATTACTTACGGTTACATTATTGTTTCATTGAACTTCCGGTTTTTTTATCTTCATCGCCAATTTATTGTGAATGTTACACCGATATTTTAACTTTCGTTTATTATACAGAGCGCTCAGAAAGTAACGGATAAATTCATTATTTTCGAAATCGTTAATTTGCGGTCAAAATCCTGCGACACGTCGATTTTTTATTTTGATTCCGGACTTTATGCTGTGTCGCACATGTAGATGGCGCTACGCAGTTTCCGGATGTAACGTCAAAGTTCATATTTTTAAATGGCAAGCCTGTATGTTCTTAGCGAAAATCGATGCAACTCTTTCTCCCGAGTTCAAAAATGCCCTATTTATTGGGATTATTTGAAACAGTATGCGCGATATTAATTATTAAATGTGGCATAATTCGAAAAGTGATGCGGTGTTAGTGTTGTCAATGTTTGCGTTAAATTAAGAATCTGGGGACTAAACAGTGCACAACATTCATTAAAATAAACATAAACTGAACGAAAACAAACATAAAATTAGACTTGGAAGGGTTTTTGTCTTTCGGTGATAAAAATACGTACAAGTCTACTTATAACGATACATAAATATGCGGTTTTCGGCCGTTTGAAAATAAAAAATAAACTCCATATCGAGTTACCTAATTGCTTGCTGTTTTGACAAAAGCCTACATTTTAATCACACCAGTTTCGTTCTTGACTAACACCGCACCACTTTTCGAATTATGCCACATTTAATAATTAATATTGCGCATACTGTTTCAAATAATCCCAATAAATAGGGCATTTTTGGACTCGGAAAGAAGAGTTGCATCGATTTCCGCGAAGAACATACAGGATTACCATTTCAAAATATAAACTTTGACGTCATATCCGGAAAGTGCGCAGCGCCATTTACATGTGCGACACAGCGTAAAGTCCGGAATCAAAATAAAAAATCGACTTGTCGTAGGATATTGACCACAAATTAACGATTTCGAAAATAATGAATTTAACCGTTACTTTCTGAGCGCGCTGTATATGAGATTAAAAACACATAAAATATAAACGTAACTTGGCATTATTATTTCTGTCATTAACTAACTAAACTAAAAAACTAACTTCTTGTATACAATATTGCCAACCTAACCTAATTTTTAATGTACAGGATATGTGACATCATTTATTTATTCATTATTTATCATTTGTTTTGTATTTGCGATGGCTACATTTGCTAATTCTGAATATGCTCATATTCTCTTTATGTATGGATACTGTAATGGAAATGCATCTTTTGCACAAAGAGAATGCGCACGGAGATTTCCCAACAGACGAACTCCTCGTATGAGAGTATTTTCCTCAACCTATCGCAGAATTGCGGAAACTGGTACTGTTAAAAACAGTAGAAACGCTGGTGCACCGGGGAATCCAGACCTAGATGAAGCAATATTACAAACGGTGGAAGATATTCCCACGATGAGTTCCCGCAAAGCTGCCAGTGAACATGGGACCTCCCAGAAAAAAGTTTGGTCTATGTTGAAAAAGAATGGCTTACACCCATATCATTATACTCGAATTCAAGGGTTAGAAGAGAATGATTTTGCCTGGAGACTTCAATTTTGTCATTTTAGCTTAAATTCTGACAGGGAGGATACTAGATTTTTATCTAGAACTGTATGGACAGATGAAGCGAGATTGCACAGAGAAGGTATCACTAACTTTCATAATTTACATTCATGGTCTGATATCAATCCACATTTAAAAAAAGAAACATCTTTCCTAAGGAAATTTAGTGTGAATGTTTGGATGGGCGCAATAAGTAATAAAATGATAGGTCCATATTTTCTTCTTAACGTTTTGACAGGGAAAGCATATGAAAAATTTCGAAGAAACCATATGGAAGAATTTTTGGATGATATAACACGTAGTTTTCCAATACGACGGTTGTCCAGAACATTATTGTCTAAATGTTCGTGCGTTGTCGAATAAATGGTTTCCAAACCGGTGGATAGGTAGGCAAGGACCAATTCCGTGGCCAGCTGGATGCTCATATTTAACGCTTTTAGATTTTGACATATGGGGAAGACTGAAGGAATTGGTTTATGCGACAGAAATTCATATTCGTGAGCAATTAATAGACAGCATCGAACGAATTTTGACAAAAATGGTTTTATGAAAAAATTAAAACATTGTGCTAGTTATTTAGACTATTTTAACACTACATGTAGAGAATAGTTTAAAAGTTATAAGCAATTAGGCTTTTCTAAGTACGTCATCAGCTGACGTTCTAAACTCCGCCCAAGCAGCTGATGCGGGTCAGCCTTGGTTAGTGTTTATATGGAGTATTGAGGAAAATTCATGTTTGTTTAAAAAAAATATCGTTTTTGAAAGTGTATTATTCTTTTGAATAGAGCTGTGTGAATTAAACAATTGTGTGGTGAAGTTTCGTTTTTGTATGCGGCCTAGACCACAATTAATTATAAATATGGTACGTCGTTTCTTACCACCAAGAAACAGCTACAGCTTTATTCAATAATCAATCTTAAACAATTTTAAGTACAAATTATGAATTATCACACAAGAGCTCTGTACCTACGTCTACTGATCATTCATTAATTACTTTTTTTTATTAAATGATTCATAGACAAAAACTATAAGTACATTATACATGTATACAAGTTGTAACACTAATGACCTCATCTGTATTAGAAATTTAATAATGGTAATTGAGGTTAACTTGCAACCCAATGTTTTAAAAAACGTTACTCAGACTGAAATGAAATTTTTCTTACTAATAATTGTGAAGGTAAATCCACGTCCTTTATTTGTTATCAGATGTTATCTAAAAAAGGAAATATTTGTCACTTTCTCAAAAGGACGAGTTTATTACGGTAATAACAGTGAAAAACATTAATGAATTCTTAATTCAATAAATTAAGAAAAAATCAACCCTGAACTAGTTTGTTACTTTAAATGACAGCATAATAAACTTGATGTGCTATACAACATAGCACAAAATCTTGTCCTATTTTAACCTTGCATGTCACCCATTCCACAGAAAATTGTTCACAGATTGCGACCGACCACAAGCACGCTCATCATAATTAAAGATTTTTGAAATTGCAAAGAATAATTTTATCGCTTTGTCCCTTAAAATAATCTCGAAAACCGTTGATTTTTGGATATACGTAAATATGGCACAATCGATCATAAATGAGCCATACTAACACCTCCTTGAAGGTTGGCATCTAATTTGGAATCACCCTGTATTTTGAATGAATAACATTTATCAGCACACAATTTCCTTTCATCTTGATTTAAATGAGAAATAACACTAATAGCTATAAAAATTTTCCCTAGTTTTAGTTGTAAGTTGGCAATTTGATTGAGTGGCCAACATAGGCCAGGCCAAATCATTCGTGGGTTCGACGCTAAACAATTAAGCAAAATCAATAAACATCTTCAAGTAAAAAATTAATCAGTTTATCTTATTAAGTTAGTTTTGCGCATCTTGTTTGGAATTTTCTTCCAATGTATGAAATCTAATGTATCATAAGTAACATTTCTAGAACAAGACGGAAAAAATCTTATTTATTTTTCTACAGTCTCCTTTCAGCTGTACACATTTAGTCCAACGCTTTTCAAGACCATTCAACTCTTCACATAAATAACAACTATTCAAACCTTCAAAATATCCATTTACTGTTTCGATGATTTCAGTATTCGATGAAAATTTTGTAATAATAAAAGTGGTCGAACTGATAATCTTATAAAAAATAATAATGTAATTAAGAAATAAATGTAAAGTAATAATGAATAAAAAGTAAATATGTTCTCCTAAACAATAAATCGTCAAATTGACTGGAGATACAACCATTCACCACAATTAGTGCCTTTGACTCTAGTCGGTAAATTAAATATAGGGCCAGTTCAATAATTTCGATTTGCTCAATTACCTAATATTCTGCTGTTATTTTCACTGAACATAAATAATAAAAAAAGATTAATGTAATACTAATAAAATGATCTCGGGCGCCAAATTGTTTTTTTTTTTTATAATGTCGGAACAACAACCGAGTTAATTAACAATAAAATTTATCAAAATGAAAAAAATAACAATATACAATTATGTTTATTGACAGAAGATGAGATGATTAAATAAAATATAAGTTAAAAACTAATTGTAAAACCCTTAAAATACTAAAAAATCATTAAACATTATACCTGTACAATATATATTAAATCTTCCTGAGGATCCCTGGTATTATAAAAAATGTGATGCGGAAATGTATACCATGATGACGTAATCCTTGAGTAATTACGCAATATTTGCAATACAATGCTTTTGTTATCAGCCATATCCAAAACGGAATTTTCCTTCTTAAAATTGAATAATCCAATATTATAAATTAATCTTCATGAAATTTAAAAATCCATTAATTGCATTTCTTGAAATTTTCAATGCAAAATTGCAATCATAAAATAAAAACGTACGCAACAATAAAATTAATTGTGCAATCCAAAGCAGTAATATTAATGTAAGAGTAAAAAATGCAGTAAAAAAGAAAGTAAAGTCAAGTGCCATATAATTAATGGCACTTTCACATAAATTTAGGGAAAACCCAAAAAAACAACGCTTCCTGCTTCTCTTATAGTTCACCAGGAAGTGAAAAAATGGAGGCTTAAGAAGTTAAATCATGTACTCGTGCGCGAAGAGGATTTGCGCAAGGAATTACGCCACGGTGACGTATTGCGTAATGATCAGAAAACAGTTTATGGGAATATAAATCTTTACGAAAGTATGCACTATGAAGATATGCAAATTAAGTTGCCTACCTCATACCTATAATGTAAAATAATTAAAATTTTTTCTTATATTAACAACTAAATAAATGAAAGACCTTAAATTTAGGTATATTTTAATACAACACAAATAAGGGTTGTTACAATTTCTTTCCGCCCAACCATTTCTTGAAATTTGGGAACAAGAAGAAATTCCATGGAGCCAAGTCTGGCGAATAGGGTACATATTCAATTAACCGGAATCGTAGTTCGTGGCGTTTCGCCATCGCAATTTCCGGCTTTTGGGATGGGGCGTTATACTGGTGGTAGGTCTTATCCTGGTGGTACGTTGCCAGTTGAGGCCTTTTAGCTTTGATTTCTTTTTTCAGTCTATCTAATGTAGACGCATAATACTCACCCGTTATTGTCCTCCCGTGTTTGCAAGTAATCAATAAAAATTATTCCTCGGGAATCCCAAAATACGGTAGTAATAACTTTACCAGCAGGCATAATTGCCTTTGTCTTCTTTGGAGTCAACTCTCCACGTTTTGTCTATTGCTTTGACTGCTCCTTGGTCTCCGGGGTGTAGTGGTGAATCCACGTTTCGACAACAGTTATAAAACGTCGCAAAAAATCTTTTTCATTACGTTTGAACATATCTAGATATTGCTGAGAAATGGTCATTCGAATTCGCTTTTGGTCGATTGTCAGCAGCACCCATCTTAGCACCAAGCTTTCTCATGTCCAAATGTTGATGTAAGTTACTTACTTTCTCTGTTATCTCTCTCACATTTATTCGCCAATCCTTCATCACGGTTTCAGGATTTTTTCAATTGTGTCTTCATCGGTAGCTGTTTTTGGTGTGTCAGACCGCGGTGCTTGTTCTACCGCGTTTAAATTTAACAACCCAGTTTGCAATTGTTGCATACGAAGGCGAAGACTCATCATGAACTTCATCGAACTCCTGTTTTATTTATTTAACATTTAAGCCCTTAAAAAACAAGTGCATATCACTGATTAATACTATGACCATGATTAATCATTATTATTATTATTATTATTAAGAAAAGGCACAAATTGTTTACTTGTATCGATAGTAACGGGATGTGTTTATATCCAATCCGTTTGAAAATTCGACAACTGTTGTACGAACAATGGCGCTTTCAAAACAAGTGATCATCATACATATACATGCATACATCATCAATGAGTACATAAATATACCATTAAAACCCCAAAAATTTTTAACACAAACTGTAATTATCTTTATATGAGATGTCTCTGATACACCATCTGTAGTAGTTTATAGGGAATGTCTTAGTATAATCATATACATCTTAACCAAAATCGCTAGAGCCGGATCATTTTAAGGGTGCAAAACTGAATTTGCTGTCAAATTTGTTGGTCACAAATTTGACCAAAACAATAAATCTCAGTTATCACGTTTCTAAGTTTTATAGTTTCTTCTAGAAAATGGTTACACATACACGAGCACGCGGACACACGCACGCAAGGACGCGAACATACGCACAGGCGCACAGATACACAAATACACATACTCACGCAGATGGACGCACGAGCAGGCGCACACCCACACACGGATAACACATGTACACGTACGCGCGCACGCACACCACACACGCACGCATCTACATCCACACATACACATACATTCGTGTACACACGCACGTATCTCCACCACCACCTCACACAACGCTTCCATACGTACAACCACATGCACGCACGCGCATAAACACCCATTTGTTATAACCAAAACCATTTATTCATAACTAGGGATCCTCCAAATGTCCAGTAATACCATTTGTGCGATTTAGATTGTTGGGGTGATCACAATACTTATATATGAAATTGTAAAAAGAATCATTCGTTTTTTATATGAATTATACTAAATAATAATGATTAAGTAACTTTATTTATGTAGGTTATGTCCATGTTACTTCATGGTGATGCTGCATTTTCTGGACAAGGAGTTGTGTATGAAACTTTCCATTTGTCTGATCTTCCAGCTTACACAACACATGGTACTATTCATTTAGTTGCAAATAATCAAATTGGTTTTACTACCGACCCAAGATTTTCAAGATCTTCGCCTTATTGCACAGGTAATTTATATTTTGGTGATGATAATAATACTCTAAAATTTAGGTTTAATTTACCTAAACCACAAGCCAAACTTTTCTGCGATTAATTAATTGGTATAGAAGGCGTTTGTATAATTTGCATACCATTTCTCTGTAGCTTCTAAATAATTGAATACAAAAATGTGTGATTTTGATAAACGCGTTAAAAAATGACGTTTTTTTTTCAAATCAATTCGTGTCTATCATTTGTCTTAAAAAGTTATCAATATTATAATTACAGATGTGGCAAAAGTAGTAAATGCGCCAATTTTCCATGTGAACTCTGATGATCCTGAAAGTGTGATGCATGTATGCAATGTCGCTGCAGATTGGCGTGCAACTTTCCATAAAGATGTTGTAATTGACATAGTGTGCTACAGACGTAATGGTCACAACGAAATGGATGAACCCATGTTCACACAACCACTTATGTATACCAAAATTAGGAGTTTAAAACCTGGTCTAGAAAAATATAGTGAACAGTTAATTGCTGAAGGTGTTGTGACTGCTGAAGAGGTTAAATTTTTTATATGGTATAATAACTGAACTAATATGTCAGTGTTAGGTTAAAGATGTGAAAGATAAATATGAAAAAATTTGCGAAGAAGCATTTGAATTGGCTCGTAAAGAAACACATATCAAATACAAAGATTGGATTGACAGTCCATGGTCAGGGTTCTTTGAGGGAAAAGATCCGTTAAAAGTTGCTCCCACAGGTGTTAACGAAGAGACTTTAAAGCATATTGGTAATCGGTTTTCGTCTCCACCTCCAAATGCTGCTGAATTTGTAATTCACAAAGGTACAATGAATCATGATATTTGTATAAATTCTATCTTGTAATCTTTAGGTATTGAGCGTATTCTTAAGGCTAGAATGGATATGGTAAATGCACGGCAAGTCGATTGGGCATTAGGAGAAGCTATGGCTTTTGGATCATTACTTAAAGAAGGAATTCACGTACGTCTTTCTGGTCAAGACGTTGAGCGAGGAACGTTTTCTCACAGACATCATGTGTTACATCATCAAACGGTTGATAAAGCTACTTATGGGTAAAACAAACAAATTTTAATTTTTATTGTTAATCATAAAAGCAATTTTCAGACCATTATCAAATTTATACCCTGATCAAGCACCTTACTCTGTGTGTAATAGCTCTTTATCCGAATTTGGTGTCCTAGGTTTTGAATTAGGTTACTCAATGACAAATCCAAATGCTTTAGTTTTATGGGAAGCTCAATTTGGCGACTTCAATAATACAGCACAATGCATTATTGACCAGTTTATTTGCTCTGGACAAGCTAAGTGGGTTCGTCAAACTGGACTTGTAATGCTTCTACCACATGCATTGGAAGGTATAAGAATGTTATTATTGCAAAGTATGAATACTAACGCATTTTATAGGAATGGGCCCTGAACATTCAAGTGCCCGTTTGGAACGCTTTTTACAATTAAGTTCTGACGATCCAGATTACTTCCCACCAGAAAGTGCGGAATTTGCAGTACGCCAACTTCATGATATTAATTGGATTGTTGCGAATTGCAGTAACCCAGCGAGTTATTTTCATATTTTAAGGAGACAAATTGCATTACCTTTCCGTAAACCCTTGGTAATTATGACTCCAAAAAGTTTATTACGTCATCCAGAAGCCAGAAGTAGCTTTGATGTTATGAAAGAGGGAACAGAATTTTTACGCATCATCCCGGACTCTGGGCCAGCATCCAAAAAACCAAGTAGTGTGAAGAGAGTTGTATTTTGCAGCGGAAAAGTTTACTATGATCTTAAAAAAATTCGAACAGATAAGAAACTTGAATCTGAAGTTGTTCTTACTACAATGGAACAGGTATGTTTTTTCCTTGCAAATAGTTATTTAAACGCAACATGTTGTGTCTATAGATTTGTCCCTTCCCATTCGATTTGGTCAAAGCGGAATGTGCAAAGTATCCAAATGCTCAAATATGTTGGGCACAAGAGGAACATAAAAACTCAGGTGCTTGGACTTATGTATGCCCTAGATTTGATACAGCACTTGGTGGATCTCGTGATGTTTTGTAAGTATCGCATGCATTATTTTATATATTAACTAAAAATGAGATGATAAAATATAGTGGGATGCTGAAGATATGATTATTAATTTTTATGCCTATGGTAAATGTTACAGTACCGAGAAGGAAAGTAAAGGTTGGTTTAGCAGCCTCTTTGGTAAATCTGAACCAAAACCTGAACAATCATCGATACAAGTTGAACAACCTAGAGTTGTAAGGTGAGACGTGGATTATCATATCTTCAGTTTCTCTTGCTTGTCAGGTGTTTTGTTTTTATATTTTGCTAAGAATTATTTTGGTTTCATTTTGTACATAGTTTGCTGCATTTTGCATGAAACACAACTTTGTTGTTTTTAAGCATTCCTTTGGTGATGGATTGGTTTTGTACACCTTTACATGCATTGCACAACATGCTGATTATAGTGATTCCGGTGTATTTGCTCAATGACTTAATGAACAGTGGATAAAAACTATTGTCTTTGAAACGAATGTTTATATAAATCCTATTGATTAAGAATTAACAGTCATTTCTGAAAATCTAATACAGAAATTTACTTCATCAATTTGTGCACTATTTTGAAGTTCAGAACATGGTAGATATTTTACCATGGCGTAGTATGGGGTAAATCACACTAGGGCAATGGTAATGTAAACATAAATAATATCGGCTAGCAGATCAGTGGTTGGATGAGCATAAACAAGAAAAAAAAGTATGAGTAACGTAGAATTAAAAACGTTGTCCTTTCTACCCTTTTAAAGAACCAACTAAAGACTTCATTCAATATTTACAGTCAACAAAGTCTATTAAATAAGTTCATTACTACATTTAGTGAAAGTAAAGTTTAAACCTATTTAAAATAATTATCAAACAAACGGTTGTTTGATAATTATTTTAAATAAAACCGTAAGACTAAAACCTATTAAAAGTTGTTAACGTAAATTGTGATAATTGAAGTATATCCAGTTGGTACAATATAAAAGGTCGTATTCCGTTTGTTGTGTTACAACTATCATGTATAAAGATTTCCACTTCAAATGTTATAACTAACTTTATTAGAACACTAGTTAGCAACATTAGTACACAACACTAGATGTTGCTTGGTTGTTTTTCAAATAAACCCTACATTAACCAATTTCTTTATTTGACTGAGCATAAACTGTAAGTACACTTTTTTGACAATAATTTGAAACAGGAAAAGTTTAAAATTTCTGGATAAAGATACATACGCATGAAACAACATCGAACTTCAAATTTTTAAAAATTCAGTGTTGCAAACTTATAGAAAATTAGATGTATAGACCGTAGAAGTATCAATACTAGTTTAAAAAAATGTTCATAAATCGATTATATTAATCCCAGGGTCAGGTATTTTTTTATTCAAGTGATTATACATACACTTAGGGTGGAATTCAAAGATCTTACTTTAGCACGACTTACACTTTACTCATACTTAACGTATACTTAGCAATATTTTGGTTGTCAAAGAAGTATTCGCTAAAGTGACGCATGCGCGTAAGTGCTAAAGTAACGCGCGAATTACTGACAATTAAGGTTAACTTAAGTATAGATTCTTGTTCACTTCGTGACCACTTAAATATAATTTTCCTTGTATTGAGTGTTAAAGTGGTTTATTTTATACCCAAATTAACTATGATGAGGATGATCTCCAATATTTACCTATACCAAGGTATGTGTATCTAATATCAAGCATTAAACAATATTTTGTCATTCAAAATATTTGTTTTTTTACAGGCAGATTCTGCGAGACATGGAAAATCCTTTAGAACTCTTCACCAATACAGCGTTACAGATTTGGCCGTAACACCATTCAGATAATCATGTTGCCGTTATATTATATAGTATATCCTAACGGAGATCACAGACATCAATGTGGGTTACCAGTATCTGTTTTAGTAAAGTTGTACTGTGCTTTACATTATTTTTTTGCTACAGGCATATTTCTTACAAATTTGCCATTTTACAATTGTTATAATTACAGAGAGTATATGGGGATTTGCATGCAAGCCAACCGACCACTTGCAGAATTGTGAAGGGATAGCAAATAATTTGGTATGAAGATTGCATCATTTTGTAAAGTTTCCGCAAGGAGACGAACTGATTGAAACAAAATGAAAATTTTTTTTAATAGCTGGTTTTCCTGGGGTAATAGGGTTTATTGATGGTACACATATAGAAATTAAAAACCCTGGTGGAGAATGAGGAGAAATATTTCGCAACCGTAAAAGTTGGTTTTCCGTTAATATACAGGCTGTAGCAAGTCCCAACAATGAAATATATGTCATTGTAATATGATGGCCCAGCTCTGCACATGATAGCTGAATTTTTAACAACAACTCCCTTAAATTAAAATTGGATAATAGGCAACTAAGGGGGTTGTTATTAGGAGACAGTGCCTATCCACAATCTTATTATTTGTATACTCCTGTGCCAACACCACAAACTGGGGCGGAAATAAGGTACAACAGTGCACATGTGCGTACAAGAAATAGACTTGAGCACACATTTGGCATATGGAAGCAACGTTTCCGGTGCATCGGTATTATGGTTAACCACTCTGTGCCAATGACCGCGAGCATCATTGGAGCTATCGCTATCTTGCATAACATTGCTACGAGAGAAACAGAGCTATTTGTAGCTGATCCAAATTTTATCCCCCAAGAAGTGCCTGTTGCTGCAGTTGCCCAGGGAAGAGGTAATGCTATATGTGCAGTACTTATTCAGCGACATTTTTTAAATTAATAAATTAAGATAAGTATTTTTTATGTAAAATAATGAAGTTGTTTTAACAATTTAGTTATAATAGGTATGATTTTACTTACAGCCTTTAACTACATAATAAAATAAAGTAAAAAATATAATTCAATACAAAATATTTATTTGTTTTATTTCTGTAACAATTTAGTTTTGAGCTGCTCTTGTAGCAACTGTTCTTTTAAAATTTGCGTACAGAGCTGGCCTTCCTCCTTGGTTTGCAAGAGACGCAATTCTGCTACTCTTATTAAGATTTGTTGCTCCTGTAATCGAGCTGCATGTAATTCTAATTTTTGTCTCTTCAGAGATTTGTTTCTCTCAAGACATACAGACAGCTCTCTTTCAATTGCTGTACCCCAATCAACATAAGCTTTTCTTGTTTTTGTTCTGGGTGTTGCCCTTTGATCTGCTACCTCAGGTGCTTGGACATGAACTGGCTGTTGCCCTGGAAACTTGTGCATAATCTCATCTACAAATGTAACAATTATCATAAATTCAATTGCTGTTTCGATTGCTGTCAACATGTTTTTCTTTTTTTTTTGTTTTAGGTATTGTTAATTGGGCAGTTACTTCAGGTGCTTTGGCGTGAACCGGCTGTTGCTCTGGAAGTTTGTTCATAACCTTGCCTAGAAATTGAACATAATTATCATCTATTAAAAGAACTAAACCGCCACCTTCCAAAACATACATATAGTTTCATATCTCGTGTCCTCAATGACTATTAAGTCACTGTCGCTGACACCTTTTAATTCAATGTCTACTGTTTCTAAAATATCGTCTTGTCAACTGACTCCCTGGATCATCCTCAGAACGCTTAAATACTCCACCACCAGTTGACATCCGTCCTTTTTTTGTCGAATGATAATTCTTTTTTTCTTTTAGTTTTTATATTTTCCCAACATATTTTAACGCTTTTATTCAACTCACTTTGTCCATCCGGTTCAAATCTTGTAATTGAATTTTCGACAACTTCCTGATCTCCGATTGAGCTGAAATTTGGCATACATGCGTATTCTTGATGACAACACCCGAATATGTGTTTTTTGATTTGACTCTTGCGACAAAATTTGGCCAAATATGGTCGAAATTTTTGTTTATAAAGCTAGGGCCTCGACATTTTTGACTTAGGCGTTTCGCATAATACCGTGCACAAAAATATGAGAAGTTTAGTTTCACGGTCAGAGGGCTGCACTGCGACCAAATTTGGGCCTTGAAATTCAGGACGTAATCTTTTAGCATAAGACCATGCACAAAAATAAACAAGTTGAGTTCAAGATCAGGGGGCTACGCCCGGGGGGCTCAAAGTATTGTATTCGGTCAAAAAAAATCAACTATTTTCCTTTCTCCGGTTGAGCTGAATTTCGGCATACACGTGTATATTGACCAAGTAAGTTCGAAATTTTTGTTTATAAAACTAAGATCTTGAAAAATTGAGTTTCTTTCTTTGTTGGAACTTACACCCAAGCGACTAAAAAGTAGAAAATAAAAAAAAAATCGCTTTTATTTCCAAATGTACTAAGAAGAATAAAATAATTTTTGTATCTACCCAGTAACATCAAAAATGTTTGTGACTAAAAATAAAAGTGTGGGGCATACATGATATCTTATACTTATAACAAAGCCTATCAACACCTACATTCAAACAATGAAGTGCAAGGCACTACAAAGAGCGCCCCACACTTTTATGTTTAGTCACACAAATTTTTGATGTTACTGGTTAGATAAAAAAATTATTTTATTCTTTTTAGTACATTTAGAAATAAAAGCGTTTTTTAAAAATGTTTTTTTTTTACTTATTTTTTTAATTGGTCTGCAGTTCACTATAAAATTACCACAATAAGTATAGTAGTATAAGTAGTTGATAAATCAAACTTTGTTAATGATGTAATCATAACAATAATACAATTAAAATTAACGTTTAATGTGCATACAGTAAAAGATCACCTCAACTACTTTGATTTCTATAGTTATACATATACTAATCCTGCTTATGGGAAATAGATTATAATCAGTCATGTGTTGTAATTGTGGGAAACTTGACAAATTGCAGACTCACATTACTCATATAAAAAGCACTGTAAATCATATACCATCGTAACTGAGTGTAACTAGCTTACTCGATAGCTCAGTTAGTTAAAACCCTACTCTAGCGAAGTAGGGGTCGTTGATTAAAGTACCACTCGAGGTGATTTATATTTTGTATGTATATTAAAAGTTAATTTTAATTGTATTACAATATGATATGACATTGCAAATAAAGTAATTACCATGAGTTCTCTGCCAGCGAGTTAAAATGCATAGCTAACAGTGCCCATGTTTTCTTTTTTTCCGCTACGCTTACTGAGTCCGTTTTTTCCTTTTCTAAAATGTCTTTGTGTTTAGAAACGAGTTTCTTCAAACACTGCTTTTCATCGGCGGTAAAAAAATGTTTTTTCGTTTTGGTTCACTGGCCATACTAAAACTCAAACTTCCAAACCAATGTAAATATACAAACCTAACCACAAAATGAAATACACCGACAATTGAATTGAAGATAGCAATTATGTTCATTTGACCTAAAATGCGATGTTGTCTGATCGTAATTTTCATAACAGAAACTTAACTTACACTACACTAGTACCATTCCAGATTGGTTTAGGAATACCGGCAGTAAGTGTAAGATGTACTTCAACTAAGCTAAGTGCGCTATTAGTAACGTATTAGTGTAACTTAAGTAACATCTCTGAATTCCACCCTTAATCTCAGAGGTTCTGTAATTGCTTTACTTATAAACTCGTGGTATGTTATTACTTTCTTATTCTTGAGTTATTGCTTTACTACAACAGTGACGAGTGCACTTTAAACCTCTAACTGCACTGTCCCTCGATAGATATCACCTGTTGCACCTATTTGCTTACAATATGCTCGTAAATATCAAGTGTTCATATGTATTATGTTCATTTAATGCACATTAACCACTTCAGGGACAAATTAATTAAGTTGTTAAAAAAAATCAATTTTTTTTATACTATATTTAATAGTGAGTGAAAAACAAGAAAATATTAAAAAAAATCCATTAGCGATTTTGGGCCCATAAAAGCAAAAAATATAACTGTACACATTTGTGGACATTGGGCAGATGGGCTACTGATGGAGCTACTTCATACATTTAGGGCAGACCCTTTCCTGGCACTTATTGCATTTGTATCTTGTCCTACGTTTGCAATTTTTCTCGTGACAGCGTGGTGGATTTACAGTCTATTTTTATGGGATAATGTCCCCAACTTCAGGTGCAACCTTGGTCTATGTTTTTTTTTTCCTTAGGTGTAGTTACCTCAAATGATGGCCTTCCCTCTTTCTTGAATGTCCATTGATTTGGATTAGCGTTGAAAAAATAGACGCCTTGACCTATAATAAAGGCATTTTTAGATGCCTTGACTTTTCTAAAGAGTAGCCAAGCATTTATAATTACCACATTTATGAAGTGGAAAACAGTTCATATGTAGAATTTTTGATCGCATGAGATAATGAGCTATCATTCGGTCTGCTACTACATCACCCATAAATCGGTTGTACTGTATAGGCCTCTGAACCTCAATATGGGTTTTCGTTTTCCTGTCTCATCTTCTAACATCCTGAGGCTCCTTTCCAGTAAAATAAGAATTCATATGAACCAAATTGTTGTCTATCCATTGTAGCACTGTTGAAGATGTTGTCACCAAACATGAACCCGACCTCTTTTTTGTAAGGTTTTACCATGCCAGTTTTTCATTTGCCTGATGAATCCTATTGGCTCCGACAGTTCCTACTACGTGAATATCTACATTCTTTAGGTGTGTGAATGTTGGTATTGACATAAAAAGGTTGTCCAAAAATATTTTATGATTGAGTCCTTCTAAACCTGAACACAACCTTATTACTGTATCTCCAATAACACCTAGTTCCGTCTTATCACGATTTGATGAAGTCTGATACATTTCAAATTTTGACACGTATCCATCTGCCGAACCTCGAATCCAAACTTTGAATCCCCATTTTTTTGGTTTTCATTTTATATATTGTTTGTTTCTGCTTCAACCTATTGTTTGGGTTGTAGCTCGAAAAATAATTACTAAAAAAATTTTTTATTCTTATTTTCCCATTTTGCGTAAAAATAGCTATCAAAAGTCTCTCTTATCACTTTTTCGTATTTTAATATTAAAAAGATATAGCCGATTGAAAATTTGGGCAATTTTTAGTTATTTTCAGAAATCTTAGAAAGTTGACAACAATGTTGAATTTTCTTATCGGTATTTGAATTATCATATACTTCTGCCCAACTTTGCTAATTTAACCGACCCTGTATCTCTTATAATAACAAAGACAACCATAGAACGTGGGTAGATTCTAGACACCCGGTATATGAATTAAATGCTGCCATATTATAATTATATGGATGGGCAGATGAGTTATGACTACTGAGTTTGTATGGGAGGTTTGTGTAAAATAGAAAAATCTATAGTATTATCTATTTTAGTCATAGTTAAATCTAAAAAATTAATTTGGTTATTTTCTGTCTCTATTGATGGATGTACATCAATGCAATAGTCAAATAAACTATATTTCGTGCATAGTTCCTTCGCTTCAATAATACTGGCTAAGGATGCATTCAAGCGTGTTACTTGAAAAACTTTGCATGTCTGTTTCACAGTCGTACAGATTTTGGTCACAACAATCGCTCATGCACCCCGTTAACCAGTATTATCGACAAGTCACTATGCACTGTTGAATATTGTTATGGGCGAAAATGGCAGTAGAACGGAAGGAACAGATAAGGAAATGGTGCCGGAAGCTCAGTGGAAAAAGGACGTGGCGTGTTACTAATTTACACATTTAGGATAGTTCGTAATATGTAAAACAAGGGTTTTTCACACATCATTTGGGCACCAGAATGTCGTAGTACCTAAATGCGAAAACTTCATAGCTAAGTTTCCAAACAAACAAAAAAAACTTACAAACCTTTTGACCCAAATCCAGGTGAATCACAGAATTACCAGACGATACGTTGGTTCTTATAAAACTTCAAAATATTTTCACGTACCCGCAAAACAATGGCGTGCTAAAAGCAAGCTGATTAGTTAACGATCTAATTACTTTATGTTTACGTTACGTTGTCTTTCAAAACATACGTCTTAGAATTAAATTATATCAATAAAACTCAAAATAGTAAATATGAGTTCTCATTAATCGTTACGGAAAAGCTTTTACTAAAGTAATGACAAATAAATGAACGTTTTTGCTGTTTAGTTGCATAAATCAAAATTTCCCATAAAATAAAAAAAACTATTCGATAATTTAATCTCTTAAATTGGTTCTTACGTTTTAACGCAGTAATAGGAATGCAGTCACAATAATATAAACTGTAAAGAAATAATACCCAATTTATAACATTATTCATATATTATAATCAAATTTAAACAGTATTTAGAATAAATAATGAGCGTGGCATAGAAGTCAAAATTCAGTCATTTTGAAACCTTAATGGTTAAAGTGGGTTGACGCTTGCAAGTTTAAATTCCCCAAAATAATATATTGTATCTTAATTTTAATTAACACCAAAAAGTGCGAATTACGTCGCTCATATAAATTTGGCACATTATATCATACGCGGAATAAAATAAAAATATCAAAATGATATGGTTAATACACGGGTGAATACACTTTTACAACATTAATTTAATCGCCTGAAAGGTTCCTAAGCAAAATTTGTAAACAGAGAAAGCGTATTCATCCGCCTGACAAATATGATTAAAAAACAATCTTTATTAAAATTGTCCACAGAACCCAATGTATGTAATTGCCTTAAATTGTACACACGTACACATCAATTGGCTACTCTTAAGTCCTCCCCCTTCCTTGGTACTGCGGTCTAGGTATTTCTCGTAATTGACCCTTTAGGTGATGGGTCGGTAGACACTGGTACGTTTGAACCTCCCGCAATACAGCTTCAAATGCACATTATTACCAGTCGACAACTTTCAGTTTATTTTTTTGAATTTATATCAGTGACGAAAATATTTAAGTCGAAATTAGATGATTAAATCACCTTGTTTAACATATCTACACATGAATTTATTTATAAACGTTATTGGTCCTTTATATACACAAATTTTGTGAACGCGATACTTTTATAATCACAGCAAATTGTCTGTTGGGATAGCTGTGAACGCGGCGGGACTTCTGGTTGACCGAGAATTATATTGAATTTACAAGCTATGTATCCGCAAGCCTATGCGATAATAGTCCACAATGAGGAAAAGCACTAATCTTAATACAATTTCCTCTTCGGAGGACCCGTAAAGAATGTCATTTCTAACAATCGACACTAAACTGTCACCGGGGTGGCCGAATATTATGCAAAAATCCCCCTAAAGGGGAATGGGAAACTTTCCCTACGAAAACTTCAATAACCCCAACACATGATACGCGTTTAAGCTCACCACCCGCGTTCGTCCTCTTCCCTTAACAGTTAGACTTGAACTCTAAACGTAAAGCAAAAAACCCCTTTCCTCACAAAAATCACTCCTTTAAATCGTCGCAAAAAATTGTCCATACCCAAATTGTATGTTGGACCCTTCCCATGAAAGAAGCCGACTTAATATCCAGAAACGAGCCGCACGCACCCTGTTTTTCAAACCGAGACTCTGTCATTCAAATAAATTTTGTATACTCTCCACCAAACAACGTAATACATAAACTGAACTGGTAAACGTAAAAAAATGTAGAAATATTTATACGTATCTGAACATTTCGTTATCAATCACAAAACAAAGGACTTTATTCCCAAATATATTATGTTACTTAAACGGTCATTTCATCCAACAAGCAATTAAATTCCTTTCGAAACCGCGATATTAATTTAACAACATGGTAACAATTTTTTAACGTAATTTTAACTCAAACTAAACTATAATTAACGATTAAATAAAAATACGAATATCCACTATTTACAAAAATAAATCTTAAGCTCTTGTCTCAAATTCGTGTTAATTCGTCAACGCATAAACCAAATCTTAGTTTAAAAACTTCAATCTATTAACAAACAAACTGAAGAATATATGCCAATTAAATCTTGATTCTGTGCTAAAGAATAATCCAATCAATTGTAAAATCAGAGAAAAATTCATCATTCTTTGATTTTACTCACCTGTGAAATCAAAAAAGATTCTTTTCTACTTGTCTTTGAATTTTTCAAATGAGTTGAGAAAATAATTGTAGTAAAGTATGAAGACCATTCGTTTTAACTCTTCCTAACCCCGTTTTTGTTATATTATAGGTATGTAGGCCGTGTTGTAAGTGCATCTACATCTACAGGCAGTAAATTTGCCCATTATAAGGAACTTGAAAAATTCGAGAAAGATTTTGTACAAGGTTTTACAGAACCAAAGCGAATATCAAGATCAAAATAATTATCTTGAAAAGTCCCCAATATTTATCCCTGCCAATATTTAAGCTTTATTTTTGTAACTTTTTTATTTATTTATTTTAAATATATCATCCAAATATTTTACCAATGTCTTATGTCTCATTTGCATGTTGTTTTGTTTTGTTTTTTTTTTTAATTTAATGAGCTGAATTTTTCTTAATAATTATATTGCTAGATGCCTGTTATTTATCAAATTAACAAAAGTTCAGACCATTTTCACATTGAACTTGCAGTAACAAAAATAATAATATTTAATGTTGTAGCTATATTGGAAGACCCGTAAGTGCCAGTACTGCTACTGGTAGTAGGGCCCAACATCTCAAGGAATTGACTTCTCTTCTAGAAGATGCAATGCGATTACCATAAATCAAATTACATTAGGTCTCAAAAATAATGCACACTATAAATTTGTTTCGATATTTATTTTTAGATATATATTTTAAACGTCGATGTCTGAATTCTAAAGAGTAACATGCACTGATTAGATATATAGTAATTAACTTATTGTAATTATGTACATTATGTATAAAGTTTCAATTAAGGTTGAATGATCTTCACATTGATAGTCTTAATCTTTTTTTTTTTTACCAAAACGTGATGCAAATTAGACTTAATTTCATTTTATTTTCTTTATTATAAGATCATTCATGGAGTATATGTAGTCCACAAGTGTTGCAATGAAATTTATGGGATGTTAGTGCATAATACTCATATCAGTTTTAAAATATACGTTTGATGAAGTATTTTATTAAACATAATGTTATTTATTTATTATAAAAGTTGTTATGGGTAACATAAATTGTTGCTTGCTGATTAATTTTTTAACCTTCATTTTGCTCCCTTTTGAAACCCCTCCAGATTTTCCCACTCAATAGAAAAACCTTTGTGTGTAGAGAGTGAAACCTAGCCAGATATAAATAACCTATATTTAATGGGTTCCAGAATCTTTATAACCAAGATACATGGTGATTATCCATTTTGCTCAGTTTTCTAATTCCTCATGACTTATGAATTACACAATCCTTTTTTCATATTTACTACATATATTTTTTGTCTAATATGGGGCCAAATAGAGTGTAAATAAAAATTGGAATTCAGGTTCGGTTTAAAAATTAACGAATGTGATTCACTTCACTTTTATCAGAATATTGAAAATTTGTTTGTGTTTGAAAAGAACAGAAAAATGGAGTTACCTTAAATGCTTTCAGTATTTCAATGTACGATTTTCTTACCTAACAATTTGAGCAAAATATAAATATTTCGATAATAGGGACAAGATAAAGCCAAATTAAGACACTAAATATACACAGTAGAGGAAGGTTTATTTTTCTGTTTATAACTAAACCGGCTTCGAACTTGGCTCAGGGAGGTAGTGGTGTTTTTCCCCTTTGGGTCTATCTAATGTTCCTGAGACACTGCAGCCTAGAAGGCTTATTGTGTTCTGCGTAGTGGTTTGTTACACCCAATCCGTCAGTAGCAAAGTGCACAGGTCACTCCCCGAATGTGCTTGTCTTCCGGTTCTATTTGTGGATACCCAAAAATCTGCTGTCTTTTAGCAGCCAGCGAGTCACAATCACACAATGTGTGTAGCTGTTTCTGGTTCCTCCCCGCGGAATCTACACGTGGGGTCTTCATCAAATTTCTCAATCTTCCTTAAATTGGAGAGGTGCATGTCCTATTAGGAGGCCGGTAAGGATGCTAAGCTGTGTCCTGTTTAGCGTGAGCAGTTCTGTGGTTCTTTTTATACAAGGTCCATTTACAAATGCCTTGCTATGTCTTTAGGGCCGCCTGGCGCATATAGGCACATCTTCCATTGGAGACCCTTTTATTATTTTCCGACGCACATTGAAGTATCTCGTATATTTCCGTTTGGAAATATCAGGAGGCCGGTAAGTATCATAAGCTGTGTGCTGTTTAGCGTGAGCAGTTCTGTGGTTCTTTTTATACAAGGTCCATTTACAAATGCCTTGCTATGTGTTAACCCTGGTTTGTTTATCCAGGATGTTTGATGTTGATCGCAGATCCATTTGCGGATTGCGTTTCTTGATACTCCCAATTCAGGTTGCGGGCCATAAAAGGGTCCCGCTGATTCCCGTCTTGCGAGTTTACCTACCTTTTCGTTTCCTTCGATCCCACAATGACTAGGGACCCAAAGTAGAATTACCGTGTTCCGCTCTGCCAGGCCATTGAGTTCTTCGTAACATTCCCAGATCAGTTTAGATGAGGCCTTAAAGCTTGATAGTGTTTAGGGCTGTCAAAATATAGGTACATCTTCCACTGGAGGCCCTTCTATTATTTTCCCACGCACATTGAAGTATCGCGTATATTTCCGTTTGGAAAACGGTGGCGTACCTGCCAAGGGATGGTAATATCTTGCTATGGCTTCGCACCGTGTATGTCGCCCCAGCACCCGTCTCGGTTTTTGAACTGTTACTGTACAAGATTAGACTACGGGGGAGGGAATTTGTGTTCCTGTCCATTCCACTCCGTCTGATCAGTGTAGCCACAAGAAGTTTTGACCTCGATTGGTCCGTTCTCGTACCAAATATGGGGCCCCCGATACTGTCAATTAACCTCGTATGCTGTGTTTACGTAGATTGTGCTATGAATTCTGCAATCTATATAGCCCAAATCTAGCATCCCCCATAATCACCAGATCAAGAGGAGGGGGTTCAATAGGGTCTCTCCATTGCAGCGGTATGCGTAATTATTGCCCCCGTAATGTCTAAACAGGCAAGTACTTGTATCTTGCCTAGTTTTAGTTTGGTGATTTCCTGCTTCACATTTGACCACCACGCCAAAGCCGCATAGGTTATTGCCGGTCTGAATGCCCTAGTATATATCGAGTGCACGTACTTGGTCTCATATCCCATGATTTGTCATAGGTGCGCCTAACTACCTCGAGGGTAATTTCCGATAACTCTCATTGTGTATCGGTTCCAGGTAAGCTTGGAGCCTAAAATAACTCTCAAACACTTTACCTCTCCCGACGTATTGGTTACTTCCCCACCAAGGAGAGGGCTAGGTCTTCTAGATTCTTCCTTTGCGTAAAAGGTACACTGGAGTTTTTTTGGGGACTGACAGGCGTTCCCTCTATCCTAGTTGTTACATTCAGGGCCATTTGCATGCGCTCTCTAACTACTGGTACATAGGGGTGAAACACCTTCATTCCTAAGGTCCACTAGCAGCCCGTCCATAACAAGGTTCCACAGTAGGCAAGAGACCCCCCCCCTGTGGGCATCCCTCTGCCACCCGGACTGCCAGAGTCGCATTCAGCAGCGACGTATACACCACCCTGTCTCTTAACATGCAGTCCCTCTAGGTCCTCCAGACCTAGATTCCTCATGGCTGTAGAAATGGAGTTCAATGATGTATTATCGAAGGCTTCTACGCCCCCAGAAGGAACTTGTTTTCCACCTTTTCTTCCACTCTCCTAATCATGTGATAGAGCGATGTTTCTATTAATGGGCCTGCTCTGAAGGTAAAGTGGTCTCGGTTAGAGTGGTCTGGTTACCAGCACACCGTCCCTGATATGCCTGTCGAGTAATTTTTCCATTGTGTTAAGT
Source organism: Vesta saturnalis (assembly GCA_036346205.1). Taxonomy (NCBI): domain Eukaryota; kingdom Metazoa; phylum Arthropoda; class Insecta; order Coleoptera; family Lampyridae; genus Vesta; species Vesta saturnalis. Next base: position 1,430,777 of record JARFJB010002263.1, on the reverse strand, counting down.
ACAAAAGACTAATTGGCTTGTGTATAAAAACCACCCTGGTTAGTCTCCATATTCTCGGAAGGTATTTCGTAGCCAGGCTGGCTCTTAGAATCTTGCAGATTCATGTGAGCATGGCTGGAATAATTTCATCCGTTCCCGGTGATTTATATGGATCAAATAAATTTACGTCCATTCCATTTTATTAAATGTAATCACTTTCCTAGCTATTACCCAGTCTGTGCCCTTGATGCTATGTTTCCAGAGTCATCAGGCCCTTGGTTTTGTCAGCCAATCAGTGATTATCACACCCGAGCCAGGAAAGTACCCAAAATAGTACGGTCGTGGTGTCCTTTCCAGTCTTCGTGTATTGTCCGATGTCTTACCAGATTACTTATTGAGCACCGAGTGTCTTTAGAGAGTATCATGGATCCTGCAGTCTGGAGTCTTTTATCGCCTCACTGCCTTCATGGCGCTCTTTTAGCTCTTCTCAGAGCTTTGTTGTACTCAGGAATGTTTTATACTCATCCCAGTTACCTGATACTTTTGCCCTATTATAGTATATTGAGTATCACGGACAGTAAGGGACGTTTACCAATCGACGGCCTCCAATTTGGCCGGAGACCGGTACAACCCTTAATGTTCGTGATGCTGATGTTTTTTGCACGATTGTATGAAATTTACCATATTTAAATAGAAATGTCCAAAATTTTTGTTCTTATTGTTGTGAAATATAGTACCTATATATAATTTTACGTTGGTAAGTAAAAGACGTCGGTAAGTAAAACCTTACCGACGAGTTGGGCCTTGCAACCAGTAAACATATCCTACTGTCTTGGAAACAGATATGGTAAATAAACGAAAAAGCTCAATCGTGCAAAAAATAGTTTTTTAGTGTTTGCCATTTCCGGGAGTTCTTGAGTCCACCAAGGGATTATCCTATTGGAAACCCTCACGGTCGGGGGACATTGTCCCTTATATCTAGAAATAATCGTGTATGTTAGTTGCCCCACGACCATCTCTATGTCTAGGATATTGTCTATCGAAAACTGAAACTCCGCCAGTTGACAATCTAGTTTCTCCTTATACGTATACCAGTTTGTTTTGTGGTGATTACGATAACTTTTTACCACGCTGTTTATTCCGGTGATTTTAAAACATGTATCTATGATCCGAACAGCTCACCTCATCAGAAACATACCAGTTTTTAACAAACTTACTTACATGAGAAGTACCTACTGTTATATCAATTAACTCATTCCTTCGCCTTGTTACGAAGGCAGGTTTGTTTCCTCTTCCATATGCCTAAATTGTATGCCATAGTGAATTGTAGGATAGACTCATCTCTGGGGTTGGTGTTGGTGCTTCCCCATACCATATGGTGGGAATTTGCACAACGGATGAGTAGTGATCCGTTGCCTCTGCAACTACTGACCATTTCCTCTTCAGTTAGGAGTGGTAACTTTGGGTCATCAGAATGGAGATACGTTGATCCCAATATTAATTCCCTCGGGGCCCCTACATCTGAAATGGACTTTACCGCTACTAGTCTGCTGTATGTTAGTTCACCATCGATTGCTCCAAAGTCTAATATACCTCTGTTTACCCAGAGTTCTTGTATAAGGGCTACATCATATCCCTCCATCAACTTGCATAAGGCGGCCGAAGCTGCCTTAGTGTACTGGAGGTTCACCTGTACTATCCTATCTTACGCTCTATATAGGCTTAAACGTTACTGTTCTTAGTCCATAATAGGCCTTGAACCGAGCCTGTTCAAGAGACATAAGATCCATTGAGAAGGCTAGGATGACTCCATCTTGGCGTTCATTTTGTGCCAGTTTCCCGTTTTAACGCCTGGAGTTTGTCGCTCAAGTCGGGTCCTGACAGTTCCTTCCTCTGATGTGCCTGGCATCCACAGCAGTGCCTTGGGTCGTTTCGGGAGGTCCTTAGCCTCGACAACAGTCAAGTCTGACTCCTCCCAAAACTTCTCCATACTTTCAACTGACTGCTTTAGCCAGTTTTTGGTATTTTCGTTGGCACACGTGATCCATACGATACCTCCCGTATACTTACTTCCCCCAAACTCTGGAGGGCGCTGGTGGAAGGTGTTTCGTCAACCACCTCCCCAAGTTTGCTCATGATCAGATCCTCTTGCCTCTTTTATAGTAGAATATCAGGAAGGCGCCTGCCTACTACCGCCATTCTGAGTCCTTTGGCTGTCCACTGTATGACCCTGTCTGCACATGTCTCCTGGCACTAACTATAACCTGGGTGCGCCCGATGCCCCGAGGTTACTCGTTAGGAACTGATCAACCCTTCAGTTATGCCGTGAAAAGCACGATTCATCGATTAGGCGCGCACTATATCTGTGAGATTAGGGGAGCATTTATAGTATTGCACATCCAGGCGGTTAAGCCCAGACCACCGGCCACTGCCAGCTCAACGTTCTCTAGCCACGGCCTGCGAGAGTCGCTGAATTACAGACAATGGTAACGCCACAGAGACGACTTGCGCTCATTCGTCTCCAGCTTGGACATCCCAGGATTGCCACACTCTTTATGTGCTTTTAAAGACACACATCCGGGGTCGAGGAGACAAAAGGAAGGGGTGTCTCAGCTATTGGAAGTCACGCAAAACTAGTATAAAAAAAGTGAACTTCCGGCTAGGGTGAGTCAGGGTTGCCGTCCCTGCCCTCACTAATTACGAGGCCCTACGTGAGTTGGTCCGCGACACCGTATTCTCTAAAGCTAACAGTGACTTTAAGCTCACGAGCTTATATTTTGGTGTTCGCCTTGCATCACCTACCATCATTTGCAGGGTCATTCCCCTAATTAACTGTATTTAGATTAAAATTAACTTTTAAAGTACATACAGTGAAAGATTAACTCGAGTGGACTTGAACCCACGACCTCCACTTTGCTAGAGTGGGGCTCTTCCAATTGAGATATCGAGGAGGCAAGTCACAATCAATTCAAACTTAAATCGATTGTGACTTGCCTCCTTCATAGCTCAGTTGGAAGAGCCCCACTCTTGGATTTCTGTTAAGTTAAACCTATCAAATAGGTCAGCATGATTATCAATGTTTATCAAATTAAACTTTTCTTTGTGCTTTTTGAGAAAATTTGTAAATATTAATCTAGATAAAACTACTTGTAGTATGCATATGCACATCTAGACATAATATGATCAATGATATTTTCGTCACACACTGTATTAAGGGCTTAATTAATTCCCCTCCAATACACCCAATAAGGCAATCCAGGAATGGAAAAACAACATATAATTATATCCTTACTTAAAAATAAGATTAAATATAATTATATCAAAACTTAGAAAATATGGTTTAACATTCTATTCTTACTAAGCAACTAATCATTTAATTAGTTTTATTTTAATATCTAATTATTTAGATGATCAGATTTCATATTAACATGTAAGTTAGTGAACTCTCAAATAAATTAACAATTTTTTGAGTTAATGTAACTATATGTAAACATGTTTAAAGATCTTGTATTATCAATTGACTACTTTATAACTGGCGCTGCCAACAGGATACCCAAACAGTGTTAATAAACCTGGTGTATTTTAATACTTTATTGGCTAACCAAAGAAACCTGTAATCGAGATCGAGAAGTTCCTGCAAGCAAAATTCAACTGTTAATCAAGCTAGAAGCACTTCACCTATTCGAAGAACTATCCAAGTAGTTAACTAGAATTGACCTACAGATCAGCTTCACAACACGACTCGAATTAAAGAAACATTACCTATAGAAAAATCAACACGTGATGTTTTTAAAATCCTCACTCATGTAAGTAATTATTTAATTTCCTAATATTAAATGTAACAGTGCATGTTATAGTCTATGAGTAATATTATTGATAGATCTCCAATTACTAAAACTAAACCAAGTAACTTCGATTGCAAAGTAAAATTTAATAAAGAAACAATGGCAATAAATTACAATGAATTAAATCTTGCTAGAGAAATCATTCCTAAATACGAGGGAGGCTCAAAAAATTTGTCATATTACATAAAACAGTGTGACAAATGTATTAGTACATACAAAATTGACAATGTAGGGCAAGAATAATGCTCACTAAATAAATTAGTGTTCAAATTATGTTGCTCTAAGTTAACCGGTGCCGCTCGAGAAACTTTAATTGTATCTAACTGTTCAACTTGGACACAAGTAAAAATAACCCTTTTAAATTGCTTTGGTGATCAAAGAAATGAGACACTGTAGATATTACTTTTAATATTACGATTCCCGAATCTATTTGCGTATGCAACAAACGGATTTTGCAGAATTTCTCTTCAAGATGAAGGTGAAATAGAAATTAATTTTCACCAACAAATTAAAGTAAATTCTTTAACAAAGTTTGAAATAAGTAACCCTAGAACCGATAATAAACAAATTGATAAAGCAACTAAAACAGAGCACCTAAATGCAGTAGCACAAGCCGAAATTATAGCGCTATGTAAAAATTATCGTGATATATTTTATAACCAAATGTGCCATGTATCATTTACTAACGCAATTAAACATACAATAAGAACTGTGCACGAAGATCCTATATTCTGTAAACCATTTAGATGTCCATATCACTTAATGCAATTCTTAGACCAAGTATATCACCCTATAGTTCCCCGGTATGGATTACTATAAAAAAAATTGGACGCTAGCGGAAAAAATAAGTGGCGTTTAGTAACAGACTTTAGAAAACTTAATGAAAACCCGTTACTCCGAATCGACGAGATATTACACAGTTTAGTGAAATGCGCTTATTTTACTACCCTTGATTTAACACAAGGTTTTCATCAAATAGAAATGGATCTAAAATCAATTGAAAAAACTGTTTTTTCTGTCAATCATGGACATTATGAGTATGTACGCATGCCTTTCGGATTAAACAATGCCCCAAGTTCCTTTCAACGCGTTATGGATCACATTCTAAAAGAACACCTTTATAAACATTGTTTTGTTTACATGGATGACATAGTTATATTTTTGAAATCTTTACAAGAACATATGAATCACCTCAAATTAATTTTCTAAAAGTTGAGACAGTACAACTTAAAGGTACAACTAGATAAGCCAGAGTTTCAACGTAAAGAAGTTGCCTTTTTAAGACGGCATTAAACCCAACCCCTCTAAAATACAATCCATTCAACAATATCCGTTACTTGAAAACTACTAAAGAAGTTAAAGCTTTCCTAGGTTTGGTAGGCTATTATAGACGGTTCATTAAAAATTTTGCAAAAATGCCTTAAGAAAGGATGTAAAATCGATATTACAGACTCGACTTGTATAGAAGCTTTCAATAAGTGTAAAGAACTTTTGTAAAATGCTCCACTTCTTACTTACCCCGATTTGCAGAAGACTTTATGTAACCACTGTTTCAATTACAGCCGTGGATGGCGTGCTTTCACAAAATAACAAATCAATTGCTTTTTATTCCCGTACCTTGAATAGCGCTGAAATAGTTATTTACTTGGTTAGTGCGGGAACAGTTGTTTTGCAGATGAGCGCGACAATTAGCGGCGCGAAGAGCACGAGCGACGCATGTCGTGCAAATCATTCAAAAGCTGTTCATGCACGTAATATGTATTCTATTTTTTGCACGAGTTATAATTTACATTGAGTCAAATCCGTTTTACTTCATATTATTTTTGCGATATTAAAATCAAGTCACCGATGCTGATAAAGCAGAAACCTAGAAATTTGAACTGTCAATCTATTTGTTTTAAACATTCCTGAAGTGGGTAATATTTTTGTACATTTTGCACACCTCCACATCAAGGTACAAAAAGCTTACGATGCTTTCATCGAGTGGTGTAAAAGTAAAACAAAAAATTACACAGAAAATTGTTTATTGGTATATTTTAAAGACATCAGTGTCAATTGAATTGCACAAAACCTTTTAATAAAAATAATTACGAAATAACAGTTCGTAAACGAGTTAGAAAATTTAAGTAAATACTTAAAAGAAATGGTAGACTCGAAAAGTATTTACGGAATCTATTTTATTGATAACGAATTAGAATTAAAATTCATTCGAATTTGTAAAAGCCTTTTTGACAATAACATAAAAATCATTAAAAGTAATATTTTTGCCGAAGACATTGAAAATTCAGAAAAACAATATAATGTGATTAGTGAATATATCATGAAAGTAATCATAATGGTATAAACGAAATGTTTAGTCATCTTAAATTAAAATATTATTGGCCTAAAAGACTAAAATAAACAAAATCATTCACGAATGCGAAACTTGCCTTATTAACAGATAAGAAAGAAATTCTTATAAACCTCAATTCTCTAGCAAAAAGACTTGTAATTCACATTTACGCATTTAGTTTTGATAATAGTAAATTTCTCACGATCATTGCCCGATTCTCGCGATACACTCAAGCTTACTATATTGAAGACATAACAAGTATAACTGTTTTAAGTAAATTACGTCACTATTTTTCTTATCATGGCTATCCACGAAAAATCGTGTGTGATGAAGGAAACGAATTTAAAAATATATTTCAAGAATGATGTTTCCTGTTTAAAATTAATATTCACTTTACCACCAAGTATAATCTCAGTTCAAATTCACTTGTAGAACGAGTTCATGCTACACTCCTTGAATAACAAAATAACTGCTGTACTCACGTACAGTCAATCTATTGACTCTAGCACTGGATACACCCCTTTTACTCTCCTATATGGCCCATATGAAATTCTGAACGCTCATGAAATAGATCTCAATCAAACCATTAACGAACATTACAACCAAAAACGGAAGAACAAAGTTTTGCCTTTTTATGACTTGTTATATCATAAACAACTTAAAAACAAGGATAAAAAAAAACAGACCCATACTATGATAAAGTAAATGTAGCCTCAGTAGTTGCTAATATCCACACCCGAAAAATAAAAAGACCTAAACGAAAATTCTCTTTACTGGATCACCCTGTTCAGCCCGAACTAGGCCCTTCAAATTCAGAAATTCGATACTAATGGCCACTTTTCAGAGATGTTAAGTACAACCAAATTCTTAAATCATTACTATAAATTCTATTTTTACTTCAATATAACTAATTTAAAATTAGGTTATAATAAACTATTAAGTAATATAAAAATTATTATTAATTTTATTAAATACATAAATAAAAAGTAATTTTAAATTGTTATTTATGTATTTAATAAAATTAATAATAATTTTTAATTACATAATTACCTTTGAACTTATTCGTTCATAACAAAAACTTATAATAATTTAATATTAGTCAAGTTGCTTTGGTATGTGTGAATCCTTGCGATATTGCAGGCTCACATTCCATTAATATAAGTAATTTGATTGTAATCTCATTATATCTAGAATTTACATCAGTTCTACATACATAAAGACAAAATTTGCATCGATTGGGGCTTGAACCTTGGTGGCGCAGTTGGTTAGCGCAGTACAGGTCGTAGGTTCAAACCCTACTCGAGGTAAACTTTTTATTTATGTATTTAATAAAATTAATAATAAATTTTTAATTACATAATTACCTTTGAACTTAAAAATTATTAATTTTATTAAATACATAAATAAAAAGTTTACCTCGAGTAGGATTTGAACCTACGACCTGTACTTTGCTAGAGTACCGCGCTACCAACTGCGCCACCAAGGTTCAAGCCCCAATCGATGTAAATTTTGTCTTTATGTATTTAGAACTGATGTAAATTCTAAATATAATGAGATTACAGTCAAATTACTTATATTAATGGAATGTGAGCCTGCAATATCGCAAGGATTCACACATACCTTTGAACTTATTCGTTCATAACAAAAACTTATAATAACCTTTGAACTTATTCGTTCATAACAAAAACTTATAATAATTTAATATTAAGTAATATAGTTATCTTAGATTCAGTAGCAAAAAATTCACCTAATTGCCCATTATTCAGCGTACTAAAATAAAATTGTGACTCGAGGATCAATTTGCAAAATTCAATTCCAGAAGTAAATGGTGACTTATAGACAGATTAGGAACGATAATTAAATACATCACAGGCAATCCCGATAATAATGACTTGATAGAAATTAATAAAAATTTAGAAATGCTCTTTACAAATCAAAATGAATTTGTAAAACAAATTAATAAACACACTTCTTTTGCTGGTCTTATTACGAAATGCTATAGGACAGATTTTAGTATAATGCAAATAATTTAAATTTATCTATACAGGCAATAAGTAATTTAAATAACATAATTGAAACACAATTATCTATTCAATACAATAATTACATGAGTTCGAAACTGCTTAATACTCTTCAAAGTATTGAAAGATCGATTTCATTAGCCTCCTCCGGAATGACTAACCTGGAAATAACTCAAATTCCGAATTAATTCAAATTATTAATCATTTAAAATCAATTTACAAGCAAGCAGAATTACCTGAATCACATGTTCATAGTTTTAGAATTTTCAAAATTTCAAGTTGTCTCTACAAAAGACATAACATGTATTTTGTACATTCCAATCTTGGACCAATCATTTTACCAATACTCCCATGTTTATCCAATTCCTGATTCTGAATATCAAATACCATCTTGACGGAGCAAGAGGAGAATTCTGGACAGACGAACAGTGTAAAGTGTTTAACAATCAAACAATTTTCGTATAAATGCCACGATTAAATAAGTTCTCAATTATATATAATGTTAAGGACTGTGCTTATGCTCTAGTTAATAATAATTATAAACTTTATACACAATTAAGAAATGGTAACATATTACTCTCTTGTAAGACCGAATGGTTAGTGACAGAAGAATGTTGCGAACAAATAAAGTCATGAAATGTTAAAGGTAATGCTTTAATACTTTCAACAAGGAATTGTAAAATAATATTAAAGGATTAAATATTCGAAAATACTTTGTGTAATTTTACATTTCAAAATAATGTATTATTTAAGGATTATAAAGCAGATACTACTGTAAATTTGCAACCAAAGCATTTAAATGATTTTAATAGCTTAAAAGAAGAAACGGAATCACTGAACACGCCCGTTAATTTACATCCTCTAGTACATGCTACACATAATATAACAGTGTTAATCATAATCGTATTTTGTATTGTTTCAATTTACATATAAGATGCAGTTAGCCTTCCGACAAAAAATCCAACATGATGTAATGTCGTTATCAGAACTTACCTGTATGAAAGATACGCCAAAGAACCAGGACATTCTATCCTAAGGAGGAATTATATCCTTACTTAGAAACAAGATTAAAATATAATTATATCCACTTAGAAATAAGATTAAACATAATTATAACAAAACTTAGAAAATATATAAATATATATATAAAATATACAAGAAAAATTAAAGAACATTTAAGATCACCTAAAGATGTGTCAAATCCTTTATCATCTTCCGGAGTGCATAAGTTATCTTGTTCATGTGGAAAAGTATACATCGGGACCACAAAACGTAGCTTTGATACAAGACGCAAAGAACATATGAGATTTTGTAGATTGGGTCAACCAGAGAGGTCTGCTGTGGCTGACCATGCCCTGAATAATCTAAATCATGACATTCAATTTGACAATATGGAAATATTGTCAAAACAAACCCATTATTATGTTCGTTTGCAACGTGAAGCTATTGAAATATATAAACACCTGAATAATTTTAATAGACAAGAAGAAAATCTCCGTTTAAATAGGTTTTGGCATCTTATAATTAAAAAAGAGCATAAAGATACGCCTTGATTTTAATTTGTCTTCAACTTTTGGTATGTCTAGGTTTTTTGCTGTTTTTCCTAGACCTTGAAGCAAATGCTTTACCAATTATATGTTAAATTGCCACAGCACTATAATTTAACTACTATAAGTAGTTGAAATTAAATTAAAATTAAAAATTACAAAGAACGTTCTGCATTGTGCTTTTCACTGTTAATAACACTTCCAATTATTGATAAAGATATCTCTTTGTTAGATTTAACTGGGTTATTTTATTTGATGTAATGTTTGGATTTGTGAATGCTTCTATCATTTTAAAATTGAAGTTTTTCACAACTTTACACTTACATCATAACTCGATTAAATTTTGTTAAATGTGTTTCTTGGCTGGCAAATTTCATTGTTAGCTTTCGTCGTAGAGAGTGTTCTGGTTTGTCATCTTTGAGGCAGTTTAATAATATTTAATTTTATGACCTAGTTATTCTTTACTAAAAATTTTATAGTTGGCTTTATGTTTCCCAAACTGTTATACTAATAGCAGGCTTATGTTTATGTTTTAATTTTTCCAATTTGACAAAATTGTTTACTACATCTTTAATTTTTAACAAACATTACTACTGACGAAGATAACTGTAAGTGTTATCGAAACGTTTAGATTGTATAATTTAAAGTACACCATTAAAAAATCCCAAAAAAGGTAAGTATTTTATTAGAAAATATCGTTTAACATTCCACTACCTGTTCTTATTAAGAAACTAATCATTTAATTAGTTTTATGTTAATGTCTTTAATTATTTATATGATATTAAATATTTTAAAAGGCTATGCCAACATCGTAATTGTCAGATTTCATATTAACATGTAAGTTAGTGAATTCTTAAATAAATTATTAACATCATTTTTTGAGTTAATACAACTGTATGTAATGACTTTATAGCTGTATGCAATGTATTGTAATTGCTTGGAGCCCCATAAATGAATGGTAAAAATATGACAGTTAACTTCTCAAAGAGCAATGCACATTTCCATGTAACCATTCCACCCTGCAGGAAATTCGTTATCAATTTGATACTTTAAATACATCTAGAAATTATTTAATTTCGAAGTTAAATACAGCTCCAATTCCTACATTTTTTCTGGAACTTCAATAATCCTTCTCTGATATTGGCAGGATAAACTTCAAGAGGAATATTACCTTGATATACTATTTTGGACTCAGATCTCTAGGCTGCATACAATTAAATGAACTAATAATTTGAATTGAACCTAAATTGTGAAAGGTTGCTTTACCATTCAAGTGTATTAACATTACAATCTGCATTATCATGTACAGATTGAACAAATGTACTCGGTTTTATTTTTGAAGAACTACTAAAAGCTGTTAAGTTTTGTACAATAAATTGTGCTTCTTTATATGGTCTATAGAATCCCAAATACAATACAAACGCCAATTATTTTTTTTAACCAAATTTTCAATTAAGTGTTACTGATAAAGGTATTTGAACAGGAGATTGAGGATGTACTGCAGACATTATTGAATAAGCTCTTTAGCTGCATTTAGCTTCATAGAAAATTGCATTCTCAGCTTTACTTTCTTTGTCAGATACAATAATTTCTGAAAGAATAAATAAAAGTGATGTGAAAATTAAAAACATTGAAATGAATTCCCGACTTTTTTATTATTCATGTTGCATTAGTATCAATTACAAGCAAATTATAGAGGTTACACTTAAACATTTGTAACAACCCTTTTTTGTGTTGTATTAAAAATACCGTAATTTAAGATCTTTCATTCATTTAGTAGAAAATTAAGAAAAGTTATTTTAAGTGTTGAAAATATAGATTGAGGTAGGCAACTTAATTTGCATATCTTCCTAGTGCATATCTTTTTATATTCCCACTTCCAATTTTAGTCTGCGGTGCAACGCGTCATAACTTAATTCTTTGCGCAAATCATTTGACGCCCACCCACATGATCTATTCTGAAAGCCTCTATTTTTTTTTTCACTTCCTGATGTAGGCTGATGCAGGAAGCGTGTTGTTTTGGGGGTTTTCCCTAAATTTAGTGTAAAAGTGCCATCGGTTAGATGGTAAGTTATCTTTTAACTTGTTATATTAAAAATTAAAGCATTTGCTCTTTTCAGGCACTTGATCACACTTAATTTTTTTATCTTCACTTTTATATTACCTCTTTTATTATGCTACTTTTATTTTACTTGGATTACATTTAAAATACGCAATCAATTTTATGTCGTGCATGCGTTTCCATTGTATGTTTGCAATTTTTGCATAGAAAAACTTCAAAATAATTAATATATTTTAACAAGAAATAATAAGGATAATTCCAGTTTGGGGTGCGGCTGGTAACATTATATTTCAAAATTGCACAACAGTGATGCAAGAATGACATCACCTAGTTGCCCGTTTCCAATTCATGTGATACCAGAGGTTATAAAATTTTATGTACAGAACTTAATTTTTTACTTAATCATCCCACTTAAATTGTAAATAAACATAATTGTATATGGTTTTTTTATTTAGAGATGATTTTAATGTTCACTAACTAGGATTAACTGTTCCGCTAAAACAGTTTGACGCTCGAGCAGTATTGAATGGCAAATCATTTTATTTGAACCGGCTCTATTTAATCTACCGACTGGGTCAACGGCAGTGGCGATTGTTATTTATTAATATTGTTTATTAACTTTATTTGAACAATTGCTATTTATTTTATTATACACTTAATATCACAACACTTACATTAGAGATAAAGAATAACACGCATCGTTAAATTCTAGGAAAAACGAGATATTATTACTAAGATTTTTTTGCTTGGATTGTTACTATTAAAAAATATAATTTCCGATCATTTGAGACCAGAGTTTTGGTTTTTAGTCGTTAAAATTTAATTAACAAGGAATTCTGTCCGTGTGGTAATCGACCTACCGACGTCATCGTCGGTGCTGAAAGTGGAGACTATATTCCCGCCTCGTATAAAGTACGCCGTGGGCCAAACCAACGTAGTGTACTGCCTTTATACCTATCTATTGTCTTTTCCTCGCCACACTCCATTATACTCCATTATCTTATCCCTTCTTGTTTTACCACATCTGCTTTTCAGGAATCTCATACCCACGGCATTTATTTTTCTTTCGTGCTATTTTGACATACCCATGTCGCACTTCCATACAGTACTGATGGCACAAACAGGCCATTATAGATTGTTCGTTTCGCAGCTTGGCTCATGCTTTTGTTTCTCATTATCGTCCACATACTTCCAATTACTTTCCTTCCTGCATTGACCCTTCATCCAATTTCGCCATTCATTATACCATCTGCAGTGAACATTCTACCCAGATATACCAACTCGTCCACTTGTTCCACCATTTAATCTTGCAGGGTAAATACTCCACCCTCTTTTTCACCTTCCCGATTGAACACCACAAACTTAATTTTGTTCATGTTTACCTTTAGGTACCATGCTCTCACAGACTATACAAAAATTTTTCGGAGCAGTTTGTACCTCATCCACACTGTCACTTAATAAGACAGTATCATCTGCACACACCAGAACTCGTACATTTACGTCACTAACCATTACATCATTTGTATCAGTACATGCTTGCCTAACACATTTATACATTGAACAACCACAGTGACATCACACAGCCTTGTCACACTCCTTGCTTGATATTAAAGTATTCACTCACACCTCCTCTCACCCTAACACATACTGGGCTACCGTTATATACTGCCCTTATCCCGTTTATTACACCTTTACTTACGCCATATTCACTTCATCTTTCCCACAGCATCTCCCTATTCACTCTGTCATATGCTTTCTCCAGATCTACAAACGCACAGTACAGCTTCTTTTTCACAGTTAAACACCTTTCGGTCACCTGCTGGAGAGCAACCATCTGATCAACACATCCTCTTCTGGGCATGAAGCCACCCTGCACAACCCAACTCTTTGTGTAGTTTCTCATACTCTATCAATTCACTGCTCTTCTAAATACTTTAACAGGTATACTGAGAAAACTTATTCCTTTATAGTTCTTGCAATGACCCTTGTTCCTCTCACCCTTATATAGTGGTATAATCACATATCTGCACAGCACAATTGATAACACAGTCTTTCAAGCTTATTCATGCACTTTCAACTCATTGTCGTTTATTTGTTCATTCCACTCTGCTTCAGTCACATTCGACTCTCTACTCACAGCATTGGAATATTTCATTCTCTCGCCATTATCTTACTAGTTTATCTACCTTAATTCTCGACGTTCGCACTACGTTTGCTTTCTTTCTCTCGGCCCACTTTTGCCCTAAACAACCAAAAAGTGGTCCGAACCACACTCCGATCCGAGCATTACTTTTGTATCTCTCACCATGTTTCTAAGTCGTCAAGTCAATCATTCGTACTGTTTAACATATCTTTTTGCTCTTTCACTTATGATCACTCCAACTCTTGCGCCAAGAACTTCAGTCTCAACTCCTGACCATAGTGCTAGGCTGCCATCCTCCATCTTCACAGCATCTTTTCTTTTGTGCTTTGTCTCTGATACACACAGAATATCAAGCTGCCTTTCGTACATTACATTCGCAATTTCAAATTCTTTACCATGCATACCTCTAACATTTCACGTACCAACTCGCCATTCATTCCTTGCACAGTCGTCAGCAATGAGGCCTGTCTATTTCGACCTTGACCGCCCCTTGTAGCCAGATCGTTCTGTGGCAATTGTATTGTTCTTATGAGTATTTACATAGCGGGAAGACCGGTTACTAGCCAAATCATGGCCCGTAGATATTTCGCGACGTTTGCGGATTTTGAAAGCTAAAAATTTTACTGAAGTGTAAGTGAGCTTTGTGTAGGTAGTTAGAAGTTGAATTTCAGGTAAAGGCGAGCGTTTTTCTTTTCAAGTAAACATTATAGCGCCTTAATGACATATTTTTACTGAATTTGAGTTTGTTTAGTTGTATAGAGTGCCCTTTTGGACCGTTGAGTAAGAACCGCGCCCATAACACTGAGCTATGCTGATAACATGCACTTTGCCTTTACGAGGTGATGTTCTAGTATCATGCCCTTAACAAGATGTTAGTTATTATCTCAGTTATCCTACGTTTATTCATACTTGGTGTTATTAATCACTATTATAATATTATGTTCAGAATTCCAAAAGTTTATTATTAACTACGCTATACAAACCAAAGCTTTAGCAGTATAATTAACACATTAAAATATTTCAATGCAATAGAAATTAAATAAACAATTTGATAAAATTATGAGAAAATTTGATTACATATCAAAAAATGATGGTGTAGAATCTTTAGCACATTTGATAACAGAATGCATAAATTTTATAAATCCTGTATCTTTAGGTTTTTCTAAACCTCTTAACAATCTATTTTTCATAACTGCTATAAATTCACGATTACTAAGTTGGCCATCCACTAAAAAGAAAGTTACACACATCATGAAATCAAGTAATTGACTAACTTACGGTTTTCATCAAAAATTGTGAACACTACATGAATAATATGATCACTAAGATCTACATGAGCAACAGTTTTCGCAACATGCTTCAAAGTTAATTCATCAATTGATGCTCCTGCAATGTGGTAAAAAGTCAAAGCAGTATCAACATCATTGATATTATTTAGAAAATGATAAAAGTTTAAATAATCTTCTTTACATATTCCTTGACCATGATCTCTAAAACTATAAACGCGATAACTATTGTACCTTCTGCATATTGCATTACTTACGCCTTTTTAACCCTCTTCAACATACGAGCTTTCTTTTTTTCTGGAAATCCACTATAAGCCAGTAATAAATCTGTAAAATCAGGTTCGGAAATATTTCCATGTTCATCTGGATTTTTACGTTGAAATTCGAGACTTAAAATTTCCCTTTGAAGTTGTTTTTGAAAATCTAAGAATTTTTCAATAGTTAGCTTTTGTTTAAGGTTTGGTCCAAAAAAATATGTTGTTAAAGCAGAATTGACACCCTGCAATAGTTACGTTAGTAGTCCACACAGATTTTAGACATAGATACTACCTTAAATGTATTTCCGGTATTGGCGTGATCTCGATGACGTGTTCCAATACTGGTTTGCTGACGAATTAATGTGGCGACCTTTTCAAATTCTTCACAATCAACATCTCCATCACCGTTGAGATCAAACATACGAAACGCAATTTCAAAATGTCTTCTAGATGCTTAAGGATAAAGAGTTTAGTCAATTGTTGATCATTTTTAAATATACTTACTTGAAAGTACAGTCAGTAGAAAAATGTAATCAGAAAAAGTTATTAAGCCCGCACTTCCTAATTTGTAAAATATGCTGTCTTCGTCAAGTGCTAATTCTAGTTTCTGTTGTATGTTCTATTTAACAATAAGCTTGGTTAATAAGCTACATAATTACATTTACATGCTTATTGCAGGTTTCAATAGCATTTATAGTCACTACATTTGCAATTGCAAAAAAGCTAATAAACTCACTAGAATAGACCATTTTCAATCCATTGTACTATTGCTATACTATTTTAAATTGTGTTATCAAAGAAGAATTGTATACAGCAGAGTGCTTATCCAAAATTATCTACGATGGTAATTAACAGAAACATAATATTATAACGGGTTCCTTTTTACATTGTAATAAGCTTCATAATTGCAAAGGTTATCAATGGTTATTTCAAAGATTCTGTGATGCGCCGTGTGATAAATGGATGAAATTACTATATTACTATAAATCCTTTCTTTTTTCATACAGCAATTATAAAAGATTAATTTTTATTGGAATGTATTCATCAAAACGCAATTACTGCATAAGAACCACTTGCCTTTTCGTACTCATTAAATTCCCAAAAACAATAAATGATCAATTATCTCTTACACTGAAGTATTCGTATTTCATACTTTTAAATATTGTACAGTGGCATAAAATCAGATAATCAATTACCTCGGTTAGGAAATTCTATTTGAATAATGTATATGAGCATTGCTTCTATATTGATATTTAAAAACACAAATTGGTTGAAATTATCTAATAAATATTTTATTTCAGGGTTAACACCCTTACGATTAGATTTCATTCAATGAAAGGATTAAATAATTATAATAATTAATAATAATTAAAAATTATTATTAATCTTATTAAATACATAAAGAATTTACATCAGTTCTACATACATAAAGACTCTAGCAAAGTACAGGTTGTAGGTTCAAATCCTACTGGAGGAAAACTTTTTACTTATGTATTTAATAAAATTAATAATAATTTTTAAAGGATTAAATACTTTAAATTTTAATAGCTTTCAAAATGAAATATGGTCAATTGGAAAACTGATAAAAACAAAACGGTTTTATTAATAAAAAAATTGCTCAAAGCTATCTTCTTCGCCTTTACGAGCATGGTCGAATTGCGCCTAAGTATTCATAATTTGGTGTATAGCGCAAGGCGATTTTGTCTCTCGAATTCCCATTACGGAGAAGAACCAAACAATTTAAAAATACGGCAATTAATTAACCTCGTAATTAGCATATAATTAACCACTACAACTTATTATGAAATATGGTGGTTAGATTAATGCAAAGAGTTATCCATACAGACGCTGTCGCGAGTCAGTGCGACCTCACTCCAACTCAAGTAAGAGTTAACGTATCGAGTTGAATTTTTTAGTGAGTATAGTTCGGTCCGTGAAAGAATCCTACTGCTTTCATTAAAAAAAAAGATCAACCTCGGGGATTGTTCCCATTTACAGCCAGCCCTAATTTCCTAATTTGTTAATTTTTAATAAATAACTTTTTTAGAAATAAACCACACTTGGCCAGGGTCAGCAGGGTTGATAAAAATCATGATTTAAAAAAAAATCAAAAATCGATTTTTTTTTAAAATCAAGCTTTTTTTTTAAATTTGATTAGTTTCTAAATATATATCATTTTGAAATAATTCTGTTTGTTTTGTTAAGCAAACAAATATTTGCAGGCAGTAGGGTTGCAGTGATTAAACGTTTACAGTTAATTAGTAAATTTAGTTCAGCTTTTTTATTTACTGCATACTGAATGTGGGGTCATAAATCTTATTTTTATTGAATATACAAAATGAAAATATGTTTTATTTTGAAGCATTTAGTAGTTTAAAATAGAGTTTCACTTGTAATAAAAACTATCATTTACGGAACTAAATACCTTTATACACCACGATTTTAGTCTAGCAAGACATTTGGAGTCATGATAAGCCGGGGCAGAGAGGAATTTAGTATCTGGCAACATTTTGTAAAAAAGAAAGTGGTTGTCAAACTAGGTTGCAGAGTAGTGTGGTAAAGAATTGCAAGGTCTAGTGGACAGACTAAAAAGTCACTGGGAAATCTGTCAAAGTAAAACTAGTGATATCATTGATGTTGAAACTCTTCACGGTGATTGTCAGTCACGGCCTGGAACTAGCCAGATGAAATTATCCAGTTGAAAAAGAAACAGAGAAGCGAGAACTGTGAAAAGGGAAGTGTAGGTTAAAGTGAAAATAATGGAAGTAGCGGTCTTTTGGGTTCTTTTGTTGTGCATACTGGACAAGAAAGAATTGGACAGACAAATAGCCAAAGCCGTTTACACTACAAATTGTAGTTTTAGAGCGATAGAAAATAAGGAAATTCGAAAAGCCATAGAAATGCTAAGACCCGGTTACGTTCCTCCATCTAGATTCCGGTTACTGTCAACGCTCCTGAATTAAATATTTGAGGAAGAAAAATCGCACTTGCTTAGTTTGCTCTCCAAAGATTTAGAAGCATCGTAGGTAAAAGAAAATATAGTACAAATTGTGAAATACTTCAGAAATACCCATTTGCCAAGAAATTGGTCTTACCTCAAGATGTTCGATGGAATACAGTTTCAGATTGTCTTGAGATCTATATAAATGAATGGCCGAAATTGTTTACGTATGAAAAAAGCTAATGGCTATTTTTGATACTGACAATTTTGTAGAAGAAAGAAGCTTACGTCAGTATCAAATCTTTAATAAAATATATGTTCAAGCTCTTAACACCCTTTCACTTTATGGAAGATATGTAGGATCCTAAAATAAATATAAACAAATATACCAATAATTGTCAATCAAAAATTTAAATGTTGCCAAACTATATTTTTGGAAGCATTCAACTTATTGAAGTGCAATGTTACCAAAATGATATTAATGTAAGTAACAACTTAAACATGTTAATAAGTAGAGTCACGGCAAAATCTTTTCCGTTGTGGGGGTGAAACTGTTAGAGAGAGACAAACTTAACATACCAACTTCCATAATAACCCTGATAGAAATACACGTTGTTGGGTTGTTAGAACTGCAGAAAAAATTACAATGTTGTCAGCTCTTCTGTTTACACATAACTTCTAATTTTGACGTTTTCCACATTTTGAGATTTTCGATTCGTGTTGCTTGCATTGTTCAAAATGTTACAATTGCTTAATCATCGCAAAATGATCTAAGAACTGTTAAAAGTATTGTTACTTAGTTGAGAACGAGTATTTCCATCAAAAACTAATTTTCAAAATAAATGTAAACAATATAACCTAAGTATTATGTTGACGTCGAATTTCATACGTTTGGCAACAATGTCAAGCGCTGACTTTTATCCCCACATTGGAAAAGAGTTTGCCGCGACTATAACATTCTTAACCTGTCTAGACTGTAAAAAATTTAAATGTTGCCAAACTATATTTTTGGACGCATTCAACTTTTCGACGTGCAATGTTACCAAAATGATATTAATGTAAGTGCCAACTTAAACATGTTATTAAGTAACATTCTTCACGTTTAATGCTACCAAACTAATATTTACGACAGTACCAACTTAAACATTTTAATAAATAACTTGTTAACCTCAATGTTTGACTTTACTAATTATCATTTGAAACTTTAAATGTTGCCAAACTATATTTTTGGAAGCATTCAACTTTTTGACGTGCAATGTTACCAAAATAATATTAATGTAAATACCAATTTATACATTTAAGTAGGTAACATTATTAACCAAAATGTTTGACTTTAACAATTGTCATCAAGAATTTTATCTGTTGCCAAATTACATTTTTATTTACTGCCTTTTTGACATACCAAAATAATATTTATAAAATTAAAAATGCTATGAAAGTTGAAATGTTGTCAAATTACATATTGGGAAGTATTCAACTATTGTAAAATGAAATGTCATATTGACGTACAAAACTACTACTACTACTACTACTACTACTACTACTACTACTACTACTACTACTACTACTTCATGAAGGTGTAAACGCTGCCAAATTACATATTGGAAAGTATTCAACAATTGTAAAATAAAATGTCCGTTTGACATGCAATGCTACCAAAATAATATTTTCTGCAAGTAAAGTATGATACGTAATAACTAAATTAAGTTGTTGACCCCCAAAATGTCATTCAGACCTTTAAGAATAGCCTTAAGAAAAGCATAATAGATATTTATGTATTAAGGGCATAATCAGAAGATTATGGCTCGAGGGAATGTTAAAAGCCCGACGCGAAGCGGAGGGCTTTTATATTCCTGAGAGCTATAATCTACAATTATGTCCGTGGTACATACAATGTTTTATTTTATTTTGCACCATGAAACTGGAACAAAATTTTAAAAAGATTCAGTATTTTCGGCAAGTTTTTAAATGCAAATGCAGTGAAATAAAGTCGACAGTAGACTAATTTGTTGTTACTAAGATACTGTGATATTGCTAAACTGTTGCTAAGGTACTGTTTGTTTGTAAATAATTTGCACTCTAAAATGGAAGGTGAAAACGCAAAAACTTATTCACAAGAAATTTTAGATGAATTTGAGGCCGCCCAGGCAAAAATAGTTCCAAGTAAATCGAAATATTTATACATAAAAGAGTACGAAAAGTTTTGCGCGTAGCGGAGCACAAAATGTGATGAAAAAGTGCTGCTTAGCAACAATGACATTTCCGTGCTATAAAGACCACATTACGCTGCATTTGGGGGCGTATAAAGAACATTATGGTGGCAAAATAAAATAAAAGCATATTACTACATGAAAACAATTACGTCTTTAAACGCTAATTTGATTCGTATATGCTATTTTACACTTTTACGTGTCTTCAACTGATCTAAAAAGGAATAGTAATTAAAATTAATGTTAAAAAAGGTAACTAATCATACTCACAACTGTTATGGATTAATACATTACTAACTTAACTGTATGTTCAAAATGTTGGAGATGTATATTCTATAAACAAATACACAGTAGTTTCAATTATAAATTTATAAGAATAAAAAATAATATCATTATAATTGTTTTGTACTTGGATTAAATAAATATGTGTATTAATTGTGAAAGTACTTTACAGATAGGTTATGTGTGTCAAAAATAACAAATGTAACATTCATACTGAAAACGTAAGGTTCTCTTCGAAATTTTGTAATCAATGATAACATTTACAGTAGCCCAAATGTCAATGTTGTAGTTTCAATGAAACTAAGAAATTGAGAATTTTAAATATAATTTTAAATATAATACATTTTCTTTATTATAAATAAAATTTGTTTCAAAAATAACATAATTACAATTAAAACCAGATACTTGAAATATAATAAAAAGAAAAATTAGTTAAAAACTTATTAGAAACAAATGTGCATGTTTATACACACGTTTAAATAAGTAATGAAAACGAATAAACGTTTTGCAGAGTCATTTTAAGTTAATTTTAATAATGCTTAGATAATTCTGTTAAACATAATTATATTAAAAAGCATGTTGTTTATTGTCAAAATGGTTATTTTAAATTTTGGGATTTTTAAAAATTATTAATTCGACGCGCATAAAAGCCAACTTAAAAATGTAAAGCATCAAAAAATGAATTTATAATAATATTGAAACTATTTCAAATTAACGAAGTTATTAAGAGATGCGCGAAGTCGACTTTCCTCAGAAAAGATGCGCGTGGACTTAGAAAAAAAAAAACCCACCCCTCACCATCATATGTGTGTGCTCCATTCCCTCGAGGTGGTGCCGTCGATCGCGAACTCTCGACCCTCACGTCTGGCCGTCGGCGAATTTTTATTTCGATCCTCGCAAACGAGATCGAGGCAATCTCGAAGGGGGGGGGCGGCCGAATGCGAGTGTTCCCTTCGAAACGGTACCCGGCACGTTTCTTATCTCGTCGAACTCGGGCCGTGTGAAAAATTTGATAAAAATCGGGTCATATTCAGAATTTGAGAGTTTATTTTATAGTTTCAATTTAATTAGCGCTACCTATATACATGCGTATACCCCATATAAATACACAGGATAGGTACTATTTTCGATGGGAGGAGTGTTTATTCATAGCAAATTTTAAAAATATTTACATCGCCGGATAAACGAAGACGTCGTTCGTTTAAACCGTATATATCGAGCGTCGCGACTCCGCTGACGCCAGACGTTTTGTTAATATCTCTCAGATTAAAAAAATAAAAAATCCATCGTACTTGTCTTGATAACCACAAAATTTTTCATCTCTTTTGTTTTTTCGCAATTCGAACTCTTATTAGTTCGAAAAACATAAAAATTCGATTTCGAGGTCAAAATTACAGTAAATCGATACTTTGTTCGAAAATATTTCTGACGGTTCAAAATTTCTTAAAAATTGCGGTGGGATCTTGAAAATATAAAAAAAGGATGTTCTAAGCGTTATATCGAAAAGAAAAAATACGTTTTGGTAGAACTCGTCGTCGTAAAGAAAAATACAAAAAAAATCACTTTGAAAAAAAATTACCAAAGTTGCAATTTTTCGATTTCATATTTGGCCTTTTACTCAAAAATTAGAAATTATACCAAAGTGGAATAAGCGGCAGTCGATGTGCGCCATTAGAACACGTTGTTCAGTTGTGAAATGGCAACGGTGCTTTTAAAAGTACAAAAGTTATGGCCATTTATGTGAATTTTGAAAAATCGAAACGTCGTGATAACTAGAAGCCGGTACCCGTTAGAGAGAATCAGAGCCGATTTTGCATCAAAATCCATCGATTTGGACACCTCGCACAAATATTTGGAAAAATATCTGAAGGCTATCGATTTTTACTTAAAACTTTGAAAGACCATTGCGTAGGAACTAACGATCCGATTTTGTTTCCCGGTTCGTTTCGATGAAAGGAATAGAAAGAGACCGGAGAAGCCCCCCTCCCCCTGTTCCTTCCATTTTTATTGACACATGAATTTTAAAAAGCATTGAAAAAGTTCGTAACTCGCTCAAATCCGATCCAATTTTCGAGCTTTAACCGTCATTCTATTCCAATTCGATAGTGAATGTATTTCCATTATATAAAAACCCAAACTGTGAAACGGTACGTCTCGTACGATCACGTTTCCAAAGCACACGTACACGTGGAACACTTTGACCTTTTCCCCCACCCATCGCGTGATTCATGCCGAACTTTCGCCATCCACGTTCGATGCGCACTCGAAATGCGAGGCGAACGCAAAAAACATGAACCCTCTAACTTTTCATTCGGCCGAGCCAGACGAAATTGACGAAAAACTTCCTTCACCCCCCCCCCCAAATTTATAAAAATTGGGTCATATTCCGAATTTGAAAGTTTATTTTATAGTTTCTATTTAATAAATATTACCACATAAAAATGCATCAAGGTTTTATTTTTTATGAACAAATACATTTTTAAGTATTCAAATTTGAGCCCCCTTTTTTAAACTAAATTAATCATGATTTTTATTTAAACAAATGATGCTGATTTTGAACATAAAATTATGCAACTATTTTTTTCCGACCGCCACTTACTTAATGGGGTTCCGATATAATCCAACTCTCACATTTTGCATTTACTTCAGAATAAATGGACCAATTGTGTTAACATTTGAATAGATCTATTGTTTTGGAACAAGAAGTCATCGCACCGATTCCGGTGGGTGCATTGGCCACATGTTAGGGGGCTCAACTCTAAATTTTTGTGGAAAAAATAAGTTGAAATTGTTCAGAATTCGTATTTTGGGACAACTAATTATTCCATTAATTTTGGCAATTATAAAATGGGTCCCCATACAAAAAACATCTTTTTTTTTACTTGTTTCAAAACTCATATATAATTATTGATTTATTAGAATGTTATACATCCCTCCAATTGCTAATTTTATACCACGTTTTAAACTAAAGGGGCAGTTACCTAAAAAGATAAAGGTCAATAAAATGAAAATTTTTTTCACAGTTCTTATACCGGGATATCAACAATGAATGACCGAAAAAAACCGCTTTTTACAGAATTTTTATCAAAAGTTTGTTCCAAGTTTCTGGTGAAGTTAGGTACAAATATTTATTTCAACTTCTATTGATATTTCATAAACGTACATAGATTTTTGCTTTTTAAATTATTCCTATATCTACATTTGTATTACAATAAAATAGTTTTTCTCAAAACTCTTAATAAATTAACCAGGACTTTCAAGGTAAGTTAATTCGTGTATTTTATGCCTTTTATGCATTATACAAAACATGATTGACTTGTATGTTTAAGCAATAAAATAAAAAGAATCTTAAAAACCAAAACATTAAATAAGTAAAGTTAGATTGATAACATTGTGCATATTTCAATATAAGCAATTGTTAGAGGTCTTTCTTATGCTACATGCTATAAAGCAGTGAAACGTCAATTACATTTTCATCCTAACAATATAACGGTTGTGCAAGAATTACAACCTTTAGATTTTCAAAAGCGTTTAGAATATTGCCGATGGTTCAGCAACAGCTTGAGAGATGACGAAATACTGAACTTAACCCATTAACGCCCAACTTTGTATTTTTTCAAAAATTAAATATTTTATCCGCAAACGTCACAAAAGTGACACTTTTATGACTCAATGTCAAAGGTAAAAGTTTTACTTTTCAGACATGAAGTAAAAGTTGTACTTTTGTGCCTAGGCATTTTTATTTTTACCAAATGTGCTTATTAAATGTGCGTTGTTATGGTTTCATTACTTGCAAAGCGTTTACTTGCAAAGCGTCCTGATTATCTCATTCTTGTACCTGCTAATTATGTTTGATCTTTTCTTTCGATCTTTACCAATTATTTTTACGTTTGCCGATAAAAAAGTATATGTTATTCGGAGTAAAAGTGACTTTATGTAGCTCAGCTGAATTATTTGCCTCATTTCGTTCGGCAAAATAAACATTCAGCTTCGCCACATAAAGTATCACTTTTACTCCTAATAACATAATATACTATTGGTTAATAGATCAATTAGTAATGTCAAATTGAAGATTAAAAACATTGAACAAAAATTTTGTTTGTTTAATTAATGTAGATATAGCGCGTCCTATAAATAGGACGCTGGGCGTTAGGGGTATCAAAATGAGAGTTTTCGTTCACAAAGTGACAATGCGATTTTAAGTGAGAAAATGTATTAAACGGTATAATTATACTTTTATTTCGTATGATAAGGTACAAAACAGTTTTGACACAGTGTCACTCCACATTTTTCACAAAGTGTAATAGGCTTTAATTTACAATTTTCTCCCTGACCGCGTCTTTGTTTATCACGTTTGATCATGAAGTGTGCTTTATTGTCGTATCTCACATTTTCGAAGACTTTAGATGATGATGTTCGGAGCCTTCCAAGAGGTGGTTTTCGGTTTTGTTTCATATATGACACGGCTACAGTTCTTCGGAAATCTTTCGAACTTATATATGATTTCTGTACTAATTTATAGATCAACCATGAATTCACAAGTGCCACGTCAATTACTCTAATGATCAAAGGCCAGTACCATTTCTTTGCTCTCACATTGATGCCATATTTTCCAACAAACCAATCATGTTTGTTCCACCCCACCCATGTATGAATTATAGTTTTTAATCAAGCGAGGTTGTGGTATCTGCCTCTTTTCCTTTGCTTTTCTGTCCCATCTATTGGATTGATGAAGAGGCTCTATCTTATCGAAGTTTGAAGCGACTGTAACGCACTTATTATCATTCCATTTAACTATCAGAATTTCGGCATTCGTATCAAACAGATAATCAAATGATCCCCGTTCTTCCTTCCCTAAGGATTTAGAATCTTTTATAGGGCACGAAGCTAACCTATTCTCTCGTAAAGTTCCAGAGGCACGAAACCCCAATGTTTGTAAATTAATCAGCAGATCCCGACTCGTAAAAAGATTGTCAAAATATATATGATGACTTGTTGGATCCGAAATGCAATCTAACATGTCAAGCACGACTCTCGAGCCCAACGTCAAATCTTCTCAATCATTTTTGGCTATAGTTTTTCCGGTATATAAATCGAAATTATAGCAATAACCATTACTGCCACAGAGAACCCAGAACTTATATCCAAAACGGATAGGCTTGCCGCGAATAAATTGTTTTAGGCCATGATGTCCACAATATTTGATAATCATTTCATCGACTGACAAATTTTTTTCAAATTTTTGAAATTCTTTATTTATCATTTTTATCAAAGGTCTAACTTTAAACCCTCTATCTTCTTTATCAATTTGGGTATTGTCTGCAAAATATATATAACTCTTAATTTTTAAATATTCATTTCTGGACATGCAATTTTTGACGAGCTCTATACCAAGGTCTTCTTGCTCGCTCCAATAATCTCGTTCTGATGGAACTTGATATTCAGAAAATAATAGAATACCCACAAACGCTTTTATTTTCTCTGCAGATAAAGTAAAGCTTGGACCATTTTTGTTTGATGCGTACTTTAGTGTTTCTTGTAAAATATGTTCAAAAATAGCATCTGTGAACATCTCTTGAAACATTTCCAAACAAGATTTTTGTGATAAACTTTCTATCAAATTTTCAGTGATTATGGTAGCTCCTTGTCCTATCGGTGGCAGTTTTGTGTAGGAGGGTCGAACTTTTCTCCACGCACAAATCTCTTCAGTGAGTAAACGTCTTTTTTTAGATTTATTTAAACTAGATATTGCCTTTTTCGAAGCTGAAGAAGGTCCAGGTTCATTTATGGTAGATTCTTCGCTAGATTCCGGCGTTTCAGAATTATTAGGTACTCGAAATTCCACTACAATTTCTCCTGGCAGATCAATGACTTCTACTGTTCCTAATTCATCACCGACCTCATACTCATCAGTTAGCTCATATGGATCTGGTGGAAGAACTACTAAATTTGTCTTCCGCTGGCATAAAATTCGAATCGTTTACAATATCCTCTATTTCTTGTAATGTTAACGCTTTTCGATACATCTGTTAACAAGTATTTATCGTCAGAAACATTTCGAAAAAAAACCACATATGCCGTGCAATAAACAACAGAAAATTGTTGTACTCACCATGAAATAGATTTCTTCAAAAAGTTGCACTATTAGACAAAATAATATATATAAACTTATACAATTTATAAAACTATACAATAACACAACATTTACGAACATTAGTACTATTGAAAGATACTTGTAGACTAACTAAATATCTACAACTTATTATTTGAAACAATTCTGAGAAGGTCCTGTAGCTCACAAAGGGATTGTAAACCAGATGTGCGTAATTTGACAAACAACATAAACAATTGGGGAATACCGGTTTCAGACTATTGTTTACAGAGGAATGGTGCTACACATTCTGCATTTGATACCTCAAACGCCCAGCGTTTCATTTTTTCTTTTTTTATTCAGCGCCATAAACTATTATTAGGATAAATTAGTATAAGTTTCTGCTTTGGTATGTATGAATCCTTGCCATATTGCAGGCTCACATTCCATTAATATAAGTAATTTGATTGTAATCTCATTATATTTAGAATTTACATTAGTTCTACAACATAAACACAAAGATTGCATCGATTGGGGCTTGTATCTCGATGGCACAGTTGGTTAGCGCAGTACTCTAGCAAAGTACATGTCGTAGGTTCAAATCCTACTCAAGGTAACTTTTTATTTATGTATTTAATAAAAAACGCTACAAATTGTATCAATACTTCCACATCAAAAATTTAAATTATGCTGTCAAAATAGCATTTACACTATTTGTTGTACAGAAAAATTATAAGGACAAAACTACTCACAATTAGATCAATGTCATTTAATTTATACCAACTTAAATGCCATAAATATGGAATGGAAAAATTTAATACAACAGTATTGCCAAAACCTGGTTGCGTCTATACCTAGACCATTAACATTCCTAATAGAGAAGAATGGAGCTGATTAAGTGAAGTTGTTAAATTTGATACTAAATTCTAAAATATAATTTGTTCAAATTTATTTTTAAACTGACATACCGTCAAAATATTTTAACCTCTTTTTGAAGTTCGAGATATTAGCAAAAAAACCATAAATTTTAAAAATCGTTTTTTTGTAAATAACTCGAAAACTATTAACTTAAAAAAAATTACAAGAATTATTTTCGATCAGAAATTTGATTTTCTATGATAATGCCAAAATTTTAAAAATCGTGTGGACGGGTATCAAAATTTATTTTTTTGTAAATATTTCGAAAATTACAAAATTTTCGAAAAAATTGCAAAAACACTTTTTGTGAGAAATTTTATTTCCTATCTAATGGTCTTTTCACTTTTTGAATATGTTAAGTAGTTCCGGAGATATTTAGGAAAAACCTGTTTTTAAAGTGACTGTTTTTTGCTAATATATTGTAAACCGTTTGTTGTACAGAAAAATTATAGGGATAAAAAATACTCACAATTATATTACTAATTACATATTAAAAGTAAAAAATATAAAAATAAAATTTGCAAAAGGGGTACTTATCCCCCAATTTTACCCCTTTCCTCATACCCCATTCACCCCAAAATCAGTCGCTTTGGGTAGTTGTCTATATATGTGCCGAATTTCAAGTTGATATGTGAAGTCCTTCAAAAGTTATGGAGTACACAGACAAGATTTTTTTTTGCTCAAATTTTGTTTTTAGATGTTTTCGAACATTTTAAAGCGATTGAGCAAATAAAAATGTTTGAAATTTTTTAGCGATACAGTACTTCCCATCCGTTTGATGTGGAAGTAATTAATAATAATTTTTATTATTCGGATACTTTACTTCATGTAAATATGCAGTTTTCATTTTCAAATTCGCGTAGAATTTCCAATCAATTTTCTTTTGATGTAAGTTTTGGAGCATTTAAAAAAATAGCACTACACTTGATTAAATACACCTCAATTGTGTAAAATGATAACTGCCACAGTAAATCCATAATACCTATTTGTGCAATGAGAGCGTAAATAGATTTCCAGACGATATTATTTTCCTCTAGAGATATCAAAAATTTAGTCCATACCATGGAATTAGCAGCTTAATCTTACATATTTAACATTTTTAGTTTAATGTTAGGGAATTGAGAAAGCTATTTTTGGTGTTTTGCATTATTATTCGTTTATTTTCTTTATTATTATTGTTTAATTAGTCGTTTTTAATACTCGTTTACAAAACCGTTTCAAACAAGGAGGTACAGCATAAACAAAATTAACCCTTTAACCTAAATATAAGCTATTTAGATTAAGCAATGGCTTACTCTCTGCAAGAAAACCAATTTATTTTGGTATCTGATTTTCGAAATAGACAGCATAATGAAAATGGTGAATGGATTTATTCAGTTGCTTTGGTGAATAGAGAAGGTAGTGAACCATTTCCCTAATAATGAATTTGATTACGGCTACTTAAGCAGACATATTCGCAGACTTATTGAACAGTTTCGAATTGCAGTGTTGATAAGGGTAAATAATCATAGAACCTAGTCCTAAAAAATCTTTACGGCAATTATCCCAACAAATAGGTACAAACTTTTATTATATTTACTAGGACAATAATTAATTATTGTATGCGTTTTAGGCTTAACTCATGGAACACTTAAACAAAAGATACATTACGAGGCACGTATGAACTACTGCAAGTGGTTTAGTACCAATTTGAGGAATAACGGAATACTAGATATATCATTTTATGATGATGCAGCGCGGTTTTATCTCACGCGTGACATATATTCACAAAATTATAGGGTTTGGTCTGATGAGGCTCGTGGTGAATTTGTACAAGCTTCATTAAATCCTGTAGCACGAACCCATGCATAATTAGAGGAGTTCTATGACGACAGAATTATTAGTAGAGGCTTATTGCCCCCACGACCGCCCGACTTAACGCCACTTCATTACTTTTTATTTGCGCACTTAAAAAATATGCTATATAAGACAGCCCTGCATACTGTAGACGATTTAAAAAAGCAATTGCAGTTGTTCAAAACATTACTCAAGACCTATGAAAATGTAAACTTTCACCATTAACACTCATAATAAAATACTTATCTTTTTTGGGTTTTTTAATGGTGTATTTAAATTATACAATCTAAACGTTTCGATAACACTTACAGTTATCTTCGTCAGTAGTAATATTTGTAAAAATTGTTAAAGATGTTGTAAACAATTATGTCAAAGTTGAAAAATTAAATTAAATTAAATTTAATTCTATAGTTGGCTTTATACGTATACGTTTCCCAAACTGTTATATTAATAACAGGCTGATGTTTATGTTTTAATTTTTCAACTTTGACAAAATTGTTTACAACATCTTTAACAATTTTTACAAATATTACTACTGACGAAGATAACTGTAAGTGTTATCGAAACGTTTAGATTGTATAATTTAAATACACCATTAAAAACCCAAAAAAGATAAGTATTTTATTACTCAAGACCAGTTACAAAATATATTTAACAATATGAAAAAATGAAATGATGCTTGCTTAAATAATAATGGAGGTTATGTAGAGCAAATAATTTAGAACTAAAATGCCAGTTTCCCAAATTGAAAAATTTTTAATCCATTGTACTGTAACTATTAAATTAATGTAAATTTTATTATAATATAACCTAAAATTGTAAGATAATAAAACATTACAAATTATTATTGTTATTATATCGCCTTTATTTGTTTGCAATCTTGTACAACATATTAAATGAAACAACATTAAAAACAATTTTCAATTATGCAGGTCATTTAATTTAGCCAACTTCAGAATGATGTTAAAGCAACTGGAAGTAAAGTTTGATTAGGCAGTGGAAAGTAATTTTTTCTGGACATAAATTAATGCTCTCACAGTATATCACTAGACAACTTCAAATACTCGCAAAACTATCGTTTCTAGATGAATGATTCACATCTTTTTGTTGACATTCATTAAAAAGTTTGAAAATTTGTTTGGTGACATCATCACAATTGTAAGTTGTGCTGGCAGCGTTGAACAACAACGTGTCAAACGACTTTAGGGCAGAAACAATAGTTTCTGTGCGTTTTTTAGGAATGGGAAGACAGTGTTGTCGGTCAGAAGCACAACGAATTTAGGTTTGTTATCAAGGAAATTTTCAATATGGTGGATAAAAAATGATACCCCAATAATAAAATTACGTTCAGACGCTGTGTGAATTTCAAACAAGAAGTTGTCAGTTAAAAAATACGTATAAAACAGTAGTGATTGACGCAAAGTAATTTTTTCATTTGACCTTGAGCACGAATTTTCCTAATGTTCCACAGTGAGATACTGCAACCTAACGATTAATTGGATGCAATATTTGAACTTATTTGGGCAACATGCGTTAAAATTAAGGAATGGTGTCTTGATAGCTATTTTACCTTTAATGGTGATCGACGCAAACCAAAAATTTGTGGGATAATTTCTTGCTTCAC
Organism: Vesta saturnalis; assembly: GCA_036346205.1. NCBI lineage: Eukaryota > Metazoa > Arthropoda > Insecta > Coleoptera > Lampyridae > Vesta > Vesta saturnalis. The sequence continues at coordinate 1,399,403 of JARFJB010002263.1, read as the reverse complement.
GCCGCCCCCAGAGGTTGTGAAATTTTTAGGAAAAAAAGACAATAGGAATCTTCTCTTGGTCGCACGGTACACACTAAATTTTCAGCTTGAGAGCTAACTCCTCAAATTATCGAGTATAAGGTCGGACGAATAAATATGCAAAGATTTTGACTGTTTCGTTGGAATTACGAAATTTTAAAAGGTGAAAAATGTAGGGCTACATAATTTTTTTTTCAAACCTACTGCAATATCATTATTTGACATACGAATGTAAACGTGAATGTGACAAGGTGAGAAGGAATGTATGTGTTCGATCAAATGTAGTAATACTATTTTCAAACTTATTCGCGCAACACTCAGAATTTGCGAGTGAGATAGCTTCTTGCTTCACGCCACGCCCAGGGGGGTGAAATTTTCAGAACAAACAAAATCAATAGGGCTCTTCCTTTGGCCGCACGCTACACGCTAAAATTCCAGCTCGACAGCTAATCCTTCTAGCTATCGGGTATACGGTCGGACAAACAAATATGCAAAGATTTTGATTATATAGTTGGGATTAGAAAAATTATAAAACGTGAAAAATGTAGGGTTCAACTATTTTTTTTCAAACCTATTGTAATATCTCACAACACCCAGAATCTGCGGTAAAGTAAGTGACCAGTTTTTACTTTTTTCGTAACAGTCAATGTGTCTTTTCCTTATTATTATTATTATTATTATTTTGTTTTAGTTATATTTCTGGGTCAATACGAGCTACCAATAGCATCAAAATTCATATTCTTTAGAAGTTAAAGTCTCTTTCCCTCAATATTGCAACGAGTACTGCACCAATGATCAAAATATGTACGAATACCAAAATATTGATTACAGAACAAAACAATAAACTTTCATCATAGTGAATATGTACCTCCGTTAGATAGACACCCTTCGATATTTGTATTTAGTCGAGATCATGTACATATAAAAGTTATTGTAAATTGTGAAGTATAACAAAGGGTGAATATTTTTTGGTAACAGAAGTCGTCAGTGTTTTCGATACTGTTTTGTTGCGTTGCTTTGGAATTGTTTGTCATATAGGTTTTATATGGCTAATGCTAATAAAATTTGTGTTTTAATTGACTCATAAATGCATTTACTCCATAGTTAAAAAAGCATTTGATTGACATTCTTCCAGTGTTTGAAATTAGTTCTTGTAACTCGTGAACAAGCGTTGGCTTCCGTTACGAAATTTTGAGAAAAATGACTATATTTTACTAATCGATGTACCGTTAATATTGTAGATACGTTTTGCAAATTAGTCAGACGTAATATTCTCTGTATGATATTATGATTTAACACTTTAGGGTAAGATACTAGTGCGCATGTTTTTTAAGTTAATACTATTTAAAATTGATTCCCAGTTGTAACCCTTAGCTTAATGAAACGTTTAATTTAAGGTTATAATATTGGCAGCGGATTTATGTTAATCAATAAAGGTATGTTAGATCGTCGAAAAATAGCAAGTTACTTATAATTATTGCCTCGTTGATCGCAACACCCAGTACTAATCTCCATTGTGGAAGTTCACAACACTTATTAATGGAAGTATTTACTTGGAACTCATCCATTATTAAGTTTGTATAACATGTACCGAATTTATGGTAACGGAACGAATGGTACCCTCTTGCCTTTTATGTCTTTGCGGACCTTTCCTGTCTCTACCTTGACAATACCTGTGTTCTACATCGACACAATCTTTTTAGTAAGTATCGTTTAGTATATTCTTAAACTATTTACTTTGCATTGATCTTACTAAAACGTGCACTTTTTTTATTATTCAATTAATATCACATTCCCAGAAGAAATGTTTAATCCATTCGAAAGAATATATTATCATGCACATCTGAACATATTCTCAATGTTTTATATTAATGTAGATTGGCGACATTGTTAAATAAATGAAAGTCCACCTGACAGTAGCCATTAAATATTTTAATAAGCTATTTTGAAGCAAATGAAACAATTTAGATCGTGTTCATGACGTTATAAATTTAAAAGCAGGTGGCTCCAGTTTGACGTATATTTCCCAACTGTAGCGAAAAATATACCTAAAACATATCAAAAATATACAGTGTCCCAAAATTGCTGGGGAACAGAGCTACCACGTGTAGTAGTTGTGAAAATAGGTCGATTGGACCTAATTTATTTATATACCAAAATGTACCGTTTGCCCGTGAGAAGAGTTCAAAGTTTACATAAAAAAACACATGTTTGTACGCTGTTCAGAAATGAGTGAAACAAATTGAATGAAATTTGACAAAAGTGCATTTTAGAGGATTACTCTCCTTTCGGTAATCAAATAAACCCAAAAGAAATTGTAGAACGGTTAAAACCACCCTCTCTTAGGGGCGGTAATACGGTTCTCAATTTTTTTTAGCGAGAAGACTGATTAATTATGTTGATTTTGTTACTCTTGTAAAAATTTCGTATTCTGCATAGTTTCGAAGGAAAAAATGATTTATTAAATACTGCTAACAGATATTCCTAGTACAAGTTTAATAAAATTGTAATACAAAATTTAATTGGCAGTGTAAACAAAAGCAAAACGTTTTTTTATAATAAATGTTCAATATGACGGCCACCTACATCAATGCAAAGGTCAATTCGACATAAAAAATTGAAATGCACCCTTCTTAGGACATCGTCGTTTTCTCGTAGTGCGTTTACGGCATTTTGGATTCTGTTCCACCGCTGTTCGGAAGTATTAATTTGTACCTCGTACACTTTTGTTTTTAACGCTCCCCAAATAAAGTCGCACGGATTTAAATCTGGAGACCGCGGAGGCCATTGAATAGGTGCTTCTTGTCCCCTACCAATCCATCTACCGTATATTGTTCGTTTAGATATTCTCTTACTGCACGTGCAAAATGAGGTGGTGTACCGTCGTGCATGAAGAACATGTTTCGATGAAGATTAAGGGGCAAGTCGTCTAATAAATTTGGCAAAATTTATTGAAGGAAGCGAAGGTAATGGGCACCATTTAGACGTTCTGGCAATCGGATCGGCCCAACCAAAAAATTGCCGATAAATCCAATGCAAGTTTTAATTTTAAATTCTCGTTGATAGTGTCTAGCTTTAATAGCATGTGGGTAAACAAGATGTTAGTGTGAAATCTGTTGTCAAGTATTCTGCGCTCCCGAACAATTTGTGAAAAATTGAAACGTGATCCGTGGTCAAGTCTTGCACTGGCTGCATGTGAAATGGATTAATTAATTGTTCTCTGCAGTTCCGATTTACAGTGCTTTTTGGAATTGCTGTTTGTTGTTGCACAGATCTGGTACTAGTCTCAGGATTGTCATCAATTATTTCAAGAACAGCTTGTTCCGCATTAGGTCTTGGGACTCGGGGTCTTCTTTATTTATTTTGAACGCATCCTGTTTGACAGGTATTTTTTTTAAATAATATTTTCCTTGCAATTTCTTTATATTCTCTCACCTTTTAAACCTTCCTTAGACTTCTACAAATATTTCAAAACCAAATTAGCCAAATTTATCCAGCCGTTCTCGAGTTTTAGCGAGACTAACAAACGTCAATTCATATATATATATATATATATATATATATATATATATATATATAAATTATACACAATTATATATTTAAGCGCGGTGTCGGAACGAACCGTACCCACTCTCGCACCTAATCTTTTACCTATTTTTGCGGGCCCTTCATATTTCTATCTTGACGATACCCGAGTTCTATATAGGCACAATCTCTTTAGAATCATTAAGTATACTCTTAAATTATCACTTAATACTATTTATTTTGATAAAGTTGTATTGATTTAACTTGCACTTTTTGGACTCTGCATAATGATTTAGTATTATTCAAATAATATTATATGTCCAGAAGAAATGTTTAATCCATTCGAAAGAGTATATTTTCATGCATATCTGAGCATATTCTCAATGTTTTATATTAGTTTACTTTAACGATATGGTTGCATAAATCCCGAAGTCTACTTGACAATAGCAATAGAAAAAATTTGACCATGAAATATTTTAGTAAGCGTTTACATAAGCTATTTTGAAGCAAATGTTACAGGTTTAGCTGAGTGAATCGGTCGCATTTCTGCCTTAGGGTCAATCTATACAAAGTGGTTCAGAAAAAAATTAATTGGTTGCTTGACCATCTCTGAAATATTTTATATTTAAGGAGTGGATTCCCTTAGGTCTGGTAAGCTAAAAAACATTTTTTCAAAGTAAACTTGGTGTAGCTCAACAAAACATCTAAAAAATTGGGAAATAACCGCCAAATTGGCGCCACCTGCTTTTAAATTCATAACTGGATATGTCACGAACACGACTTAAATTGTTTGCATAAACGGCCAATCCGTACCAAATGGTTTAGCACTGGTTGTTTGACCATCTCAGAAAAATTTGATATTTCATGAGTGGATTCCCTTAGGTCTGGTAGGCCAAAAATATTTTTTATTGTATATCATTTACAAATAGTGGACATTTTTGTTTTAGTCCGCACGTTACTTTTGGCGTTTGTAGGCATCTACGGTTTTTCAATTATAGCCCTAGCCCTTCCAAATAAATTTCACTGAATTAAGGACACTGTCACCTACAAATTAAATACATAATCACATAGCTACCTGGAAGTAATTTTTAAACAATATTCAATTTAAGTAGGATTTCACAAGCTGGATCTATTTTGTTTACAGTTTCTGACAAGTCAAAAAATTTTTGATCTGAACCATCACTATCCTTCCCTTTGTTAACTACAAATATTTTTAATAACATGTCGGGCATAAAGCTTTTCCTGGAATGAGATTGACTGAAGAGCTCTGATTCTTATGGTTCATGAAAGGGTCCAAGCAATATTGGCCAAGAAGATGATAAAATTTGTTCAAGTATTTAATTTCATGGTAGCTAAATACAAGTTGATGTAACCACTGAGCCAATTCTTAAAGAAAACAACAACGCTTCTTCTTCACTGTAATCTCCAAGTAATTTAATGTCTTTGGGAAATACACCATACACACTTTTATGACAAGGTTCATTAATATTGAACACCTATAGAACCGGTGCACACGATCTCCCGTCTAACTTTAATCTTTCGCACGATCTCCCGTCCGTGGAGAAAGTTATATCATAGGGAGGCGCTAGTCCCACACATGAAGTCCCGCCCGACGGAAAAATGTAATTAACGTGTTATATGCTTATCTACTAGCTCCTTATTAAAAGTACATTAGGTATTTTTCAATAATGTTTCTAGAAATTCTGTATTTCCCATTCTACCTAAACTTCTTAATTACTTATCTTCCATTTGTATCTAAACGAGGGGAGGGTAACTCTATAAAGCAAAAATTTCTCAATACCAAATGTCGTTAATTTCTCGATATAATTTTGTTAAATGTGTAGCTTATAAGTGGAGTTTTTGTAACACTGACTAGATTTCATTATTTATGTTTGCATATAATATATCTTTAAATAAAAAATGCCTTTTTTGCAAGATTTTCTTTTTTCCATTATATTAACGTGGTTGTACACTTTCCCCCTCAATAGTTACATACAAACGGGAGTTAATGTGCGCGATTAAATAATTAAACATACTGATAAGGACTTGGACGGGAGATCGTGCGAGGAATTGTAGACTGTGACGTGACTCTACCGATTAGACGGGACTTCGAGTGCGCTCTATAGAACACCGAGACTCCATTTTAAAACATCGCATAGCAAGTCCACACTTCAAGAGCTCAAACTAAACTAACCTAAGAAATAATGGTGGAGTGGGAGACAACACACAGAGCTGTACAGTCTTGCGGATGTTATCTGTGAGCCTGTACACTCCTGTAATTTTCTGCAAGAATTATCAAAATATAAATTAGTAAGGTAATGTATTTTAAATGTGGAATCCATATTAGAATAGTAGTTATGGTCCACCACAACATATTTTATCATAATTTATTAATTTATTAATTTAGTCAAAAATAGATTTAGTTGCCAAACATCTTCACTACTACTAATTATATTTATTTACTTACAAAACAAAATTTATAATCTTTATAGGGACTGTTTTAAATTTCAAGCTGAAAGGTTTTGTACAGTAGTACGATTGTGTTTCCTACAAATTTTTTCATAAAAAGTTATCTAATTGAAAATTTTTTTTTTATTTTAGCATTATACGATATTAGGACATTATAGCTATTTTTTTAATTAAAAAACTCTTACCATATAGTTGGTTATCTTGCAGTAGATGTTTAAATCTTAAAATTAAAATATATATTAAGAAATGCATGTATCTAGGTAAATATGTATTTAATTTATAGGCCAGTGTCCTTAAGTCAATGCAATTTACTTGAAACGTCTAGGGCAATCCCTTGCTGAATAATTTAAAAAACCGTAGATGCATGCAAACGCCAAAAATAGAGATGGTCAAGCAACCACTTGGCCTTTTACGCAAACAATTTCAGCCGAGTTCGTGACGTATTCACTTATAAATTTAAAACCAGGTGGCGCCAATTCGGCGTATATTTTCCAATTTTTTTTAGATGCTTTGTTGAGCTAAACCAAGTTTACTTTGGGTGAGTACTACGGCCCACCCCACTGTATTACATAGAAACCCTGCATTTACCACTGCAGGCTGATGTGCTAGTGTACATTTTCCCACAATATGGTCCCATTTCGATATGATTAAACTTTCTTATTATCAACATAAATATATTTATTTCACCGTTAAGAAAGCATTTGATGTCTTATTCTTCTGCCTTGACTAGGGATATCTCTGTTCATCGTTTTACGTATACCCGTCCTATTCTGTTGATAAAGAAAACCAGCTCTGGGCCCATCTCTTTGGTGGTCTTTTTTCTCTTAGTCGCCCATACATACAAATTGTCTCTCTTCATTCATTCTTTCAACGTGTTCTTTCCAGTTCTTTTTCTTTCTTTTGTTCATTTGACCACGTCTGATACATCACATCTTGCTCTAATGGAGATATTTGTCTGTCTATCTCTAATTCACATGTTCAGCATTGTTCTTAGGACTTTCATTTCTATTCTAATTTTTTGATTTGTCCATTTAGTTTCTACTCATGTATTTGTTTGAAAATATTATATCCCTTAAGCATCTTTCCATAAGGCTTTCGTATATATATATATATATATATATATATATATATATATAGGTATTTGAAATTCATGACTTATTCAATAATGGCATTGTCCATTTGCAGCTTGCATAGTCTGGGTTACTTGTGTATTACCATACACTTCATTTTGTTCGTTAATATCTCCATATTGTACTTCTTAGCTGTTACGTTGAACTTATGGGTTAGTCTCTGTAGGTCGTCTTCATTACCTGCGATTAGGATCGCATCATCCGCATAGCATATTATACTGATATTGTGTCCGCCCATTTGGTATCCGCGTTTTGACCTGACAACGTATACAATGCGGTCCATTATCAAATTAAATAGAAAGGGGCTTAGGGAGTCTCCCTGCCGTATGCAGGATGGTCGTATTCTATTGATGTCTCTATTATTTGTCAGACTATAAATATTGCATCTGTAGTTCCCCTATTTTTTCTGTTGTTCAACTGTGATCTCTATTTTTTCTTCCCGGATAATTGCTGTAAATAGTTTGACGGCAGAATTAAGTAGTGTAATGCCCCTGTAGTTGTCTCCCTATTTCAAGATTTCGTTGGAGAATGAGTCCGATTCTGGGGACTTTCTAGTATTTAAATTACGTACTTTACTTCCCATTTCTTCCGATGTTACCTGAATAATAGTAGTGTTCGGGCCATTGGATGTTTCTATTGCGTTGGTGTGAGTTGTATTTACATCGCCTAATTGTTTCTTGAAATATGGTAACCATTCTTCTCTTTTGATATGGGTTGTACTCATGTATTAGTTAATACTTTTCGTTTGCTTATGCAGCATTCTCCATATTTTCTTTTGAGCACCGTATAAATCATCCTTCGTATATCGCTTCTAATATTCTTCTTTGTATATATTTATTTCTCGTATGTATTTTTCGTACAGCCGAACGAATTACTTTTGTTCAGAAAGGCGTCTTTTTTTATAAATGCAAGTTCTTTTATTTCTTTTGTCAATCACGGTGTTTTAGTTGGTTTCTTCTGCCCTTTACTACTGCTTGTCACTAATATTTCTTTTGCGGCGTACAGTATATTTGTCGTTATTGTCGCCCACACGTCTTCCTTTGTTTGGTCTTCTGAGCACAGGTTAAATATAATTTTTCTTCCAATCTCGAGTTATATAGCATCTGTGCAGACGGGTCTTTCAGTTTCTGTGCCTGGAACTTTTTGCGCACGGTTGCGGTTAACGTCTAGTTTGATCTTACATATCACGAACCCATGGTTTGTTTCTAGCTGACATGAGCGGTCTTATAACTTGTATTTGCGCGTAGTGCATTTTTTTGTTTGTTAATATAAAGTCGGTTACTGATTTGCGTCCTGTAGTGTCGGTCCATGTGCACTTGTTTTGCGATTTATGGCCAAAAAACGTGTTTGTAATTCTCAATTTATTTAAGGAACAAAATTCAATCAAGTCCTCGCCGCCATCATTTAGCTCATCTCATTATAATTCTGCACGATTCCAAGGGATTGCCCTATTGCCAATATGTCCATTGAAATCTCCCATTATGATTTCTGCGAGGGTTCTTGGTATAGCGTCCAGTAGGTTTTGTAACTTGCAAAATATTTGTCTCTCTTGTTTTGATATTCCTGTTCGACATGCATATATAGGGTGCGTATTTAGTGCGGGATTGGTCGATTACTCCGTTATGATGGAGTACACCAAAAAAAGTTATTTACAAAAATTGTAGGTAACGATATGCTCGTTATTTGGAAAATATGCCGAGCTCTACAGGGTAACACAAACACACAATTTTTTAATGGGACACCCTGTATATTTCCTCACATTTAGATTCCTCTTATAGTCCCTGTTTTTACAATATGAGGTTGTACATAACCATACAGAGTATTTAAAGAGTTATGACGCTTTTTATTTCGAAATCACTATGAAATCAACACTATGCATATGGAGAAGTAATATATAAATAATTGTTTATTTTACAAAATAAGGTAAATAATATGTTCTAGTATTAAAACTAACTGTAACAAAAATCTCTGACGAATATCTGTATACAGGGTGAGCCAAAAAAGAAAATTTGTTGTCTTGTTTCACTTCCTTTATTGGTTGTTTTTCATATTTTTATTGTTTAATCTTATTTAATATAGGGTATTGTATTTAAATGTTAGAATCAAACACCGATTTCGGCCAATGGTCGAAAAATGCGATCAAAACACGTTGTGGCCACTAGAATATTGCTAATGTTCGAAATATCGCTTTCCGGACCTCCAACGTAGAACCAATTCTGGACCTTTTACGATTGCCAGAATGCGTTCTAGCATACAAACAAATCGCCCAAACATCGACTTTGCGCGTGCCTCAGCTTGTAAACCACAACACTACGTGTAATTTCGTTTCGGAGTACAAGTACCTATCTAGTGTTTGACTCGCGTGTGTACATGAAAGTCGGTGGCATGAATATGTGTGTTAGTGCTAAGGAAGACCTCAAGTTGGCTTGCAATGATGATCTGCAAAAAGTCATACGTGATAGCAATGATCGTAATAATATTTTTACGATCAAATACTAACAGATGTAAAGGCAGCAAAAGCTTATAAAAGTGACGGTGACACAATTTCTTGGAAGCAATGGCGACGATTGAAAAGGTGCGATATTATAAAAATTGGTGAAAGCGATAAGCTGATAGAGAGATGGGTAGACGAAACTGTTCCGCTCATGTCGGACATAAGAGATTTCGAAGTTTGTTATTTTTTCGCAGTTTTTTCAGCGGAAATAAGAATCTGTAACATAACGGCAAATAATTGCGGTTTATTTATTACTTCTCAAGCAGTGTTAATTAAAAAAGAAAGTGCAACAAACATTTTTAGTGGTGAGGCCAATTCTAACAAATGTAATGAATTCGCGCTTTCAAGCAGATCTAATTGACATGCAAAGTGAACCAGACCAAGATTTTCGCTTCATCCTCAATTATCAGGACCATTTAACAAAATTCATCGTGTTACGAGCATTAACAACAAAGCCGGCTGAGAACTAGCTCATCATTTAATAGACATTTTGTTTGTTCGGCGCACCCATGATTCTACAAAGCGACCATGGCAGAGAATTTGCAACTCGCATAGTAAAAAATCTGGCTGAAAAGTGGCCCGGATTGAAGCTGGTGCATGGAAAACCTCGCCATCCGCAAATTCAAGGGTCCGTAGAGATTGAACTAAGATGTAAGGGGCATGCTGGTTAGATGGTTGACTGACCAAAACACAACAGAATGGTCTGAAGGGCTGTGATATGTGCAAAGCAATAAAAATCGTTCTCTGCCCACAGGAATAACTAAAAGTCCTTATGAAGCTATGTTGGGCACGCCTCAAAAAGTCGGTCTCAAGGATTCGTCATTTCCTATGGAACTCCTGCCCGACACTGAAACAGAAGAAGAACTACAAAAGTATGCGAGTGCAATATGCAAATAAGAAAAAGCTAACGTAGGGAATGAGGGTGAGCAGAGAACTATACATAACCGATGTTAACGAAGTGAGAAAATAAGTAATGTACGGGATGAGGGAATGGAAAAGCAAGTAGAGAAAATGGTTGCCCTTCGAATTCAAAGTTACCACCCACTGATTTGGAAGAACTGCTATTGTACGTGTACCTGATGTTGACTTGTACCGATAAATGTGTTAGCTGTTGTACTCAGAATTTACGACTCTGGACTTGATCAGCTTGGTAGATAATAAATTCAGATCAGCTGTTTAATGTAATGCTTAATACATTTTCATGAACGAAAGATGGAACTTAGTAGTCGCTCTATTGCCGTAATGAGCAGACTCTCACTTTATTATTTCATCGGTTCCGTCAACGTCTGTATCTCTTCAAACTGCTTCTGGTTTAGCATGTGGATCGAAACAGTGGAATTGCAAATACTATTTCATCTACAAAGAATGCGCGCGTAGAGCCAAGAACGTAGTATATAACGGCAAATGTCACAACAATAGTTAGTATAATAATAAGTAGATGTAGGCATGTCCTTAAGGAACCAGAAGTATATGTTTTTTGTTGCATTATTTTTAAAATTTGAATGTAATACATAAACAATAAAAATATTTTCCACATTACGCGTTCCGGCAATGGTAAAAGGTCCAGAACGAGTTCTACTCTACATTAAACGGTCTTCGGACATTCGCAATATACCAACTCCTCGCTCACGTAAACTAATAAACAGGCAATTTTATTGGCAAAGTGCATATTAGTTTTGCAATTAGGCACATAACAATTTTCTGTGAGTGTTAATGCACCTTACTAATAATGTAAATTTAACATATTATTTTTTGTGTACTTTAGTGTGCAAGTAATTCTAGCGTAAAATATAGCTAAAACATGTAAAAAAATGTCGTATATGTTGAGATTGTAAAGTTCATAGATTAAAAGTTGCTGGGCCTTCCTATTTCTACCTTGACTACCTGTGATCTATATAGGCACAATGCAGCTGAATAATAACTTAGTATTATTCAAATAACAAACAGGTCCAAAAGAAATGTTTAATACATTCGAAAGGGTATATTTTCAAACACATCTGAGCATATTCTCAAGTTTTATATTACTTTACATTGAAGATATTGTTAAATAAACCCCGAAGACTACTTGACAATAGCAACAGATAAATTTTTGCCATGAAATATTTTTTTCCCTTATACAAATATAACACCAATTTATCGTAAATTTTTAGAATGAATTATCGCACTTTACGGATTTATTAAGAATTGCATTTCTGCTTTATGCAAACAATTTAGATAGTGTTCATGACGTATCCGTTATAAATTTAGAAGCAGGTGACGCCAATTTAACGTACATTTCTCAGTTTTTTAGATGTTTTGTTGTATTTTTAGGGCAAAAAGTGCCTATCCGTGGGTTTCTGCAGCTTTTGGTAATACGTTCTCTCAGGAATGGAGATGTGCAACGTGATGGTAGTGTTAACCACTTACCAGAAAATAATTAATTTCAAAATACCTGTAACATACATCACCTTTATACCTAACTATCATGAAAACAAAGAACATTAATAGTGTAGAACATTAACACATTGACTGCCATGCCCTTTTCGAGGAAAAAAATGAAAGGGCCACATATTTCATTCCCTCTCCAAGGGGGAGGACGGGCTGCTCGAGATTTCCGAGCTCCTTCAGTCACAATCATTGATTCCCCGTATACATACATACATTACGTATATATGCATGTTGGGATTAAGGATGGGTGTGGTCAGGGTAGGTTCGGAAGGAATGGAGTTAGGGTTCTGAGGGGGAAAATACTACCCCAGTATTCGCCTAAGTAACCGCACATGGTGTGCATATACCATGCCGCTACATGTGTATACAAAACACAACCGTATTGTTGCAGATACTCGTAGCCTGGTCGTGTTCAGGCCGAGTGTATCCCTAGTGATACACATGGCAGTCAATGTGTTAAGTACCCTAACTAAAAATTGACATGACAGTTACAAGGTTTTTTGACGTTTTGGTGGGAGAATTGGCGAATACGTGAATTAACCAAATTAGTTAAAACATTAGACAAAAGTAGCACTTAGGGTCCAATTTGTGACTGGTGAGTAAGAACAAAATTGATAGTCGCCATTTGCCCAACATATTTATTTACACACCAATTTCCTTTGGAAAACGGAAAAACATTGCTTCGATCACCAAGAACTAATTTTTATTTATTTTCGGTGTTGGTTATGTTTGATGTTGAAAATAGTTATTTATACACCAATTCCTTTAGAAAAAGGCCACAATTATTGTATTGATGGTCAGGAACTAAATTTGTTGGTTTTTTCAATATGGTTCGATCTCGTAAATCATAATTTATACATCAATTTCTTTGGGAAAACAACCCAACGCCTAAATTTGTCGTTTTTCCAGTCTTCAGTCATTTTTGATATCCAGAATCTTTGGGAAAGCGTCAAACGTACAGTCTTGGTGTGCGAAAACAAAATTTTATACGATGATGTTCATTGTCATTTGACGTCAGTTTTGAAAAATATATATGCATTCATTTCTTGAGAGAAACTGTCAAATGTATTGCTTTGATTTTGAGGAATTAAGTCACAAATTGCAAACATTGTCGCCTAGAGTGTTTATAGATTCACAAATTTTCACTGCGAAAACGTATTGTCTCCATAGACGAGACACCATTTTTCGGCGGTCTTTTGGGGACAGTGCTATCCAAATTCTTTATACGGGGTGTCCGGTGTTCAAAAGGTAAAGTGATTGCACATCCATTACACACATTACTCATTACAAGACTAAAAGATGAAATATTTAGTTTGTAACACTAAATAAGTAATTTGCGTTTTTTAAATATGATATACGTTGATTTCCAATTTGTTTAAAATGTGTCAAATAATTTAAAAAGTATTTAGCGTTAATTACTATTGTCGTCCATGTTATTAATTTTAAAATGAATAACTACTGCAACCAAGAATTATGTAGTTTAAAATACGAAATTATAAAAATAGAGTTTTAAAACTTTATTGTAAAATCTAAATAAAAAAAATTACAATATTCAAAGAAACCCCCGTTTTGAAACGAACAATACCCCGATCTATTATAAAAACCTCTTCTAACGTATCCATTCTATTGCTTCCCTCAAAGAATTGATATCTGGGTGGCGCCTTTTATAAATTTTGCTTTGAAGGTGGTCCCAAAGAAGAAGGCGCAAGGAGCTAAATCAGGATATCGGACAGGGCAATTTATAGCACCCAACAAGAAAACAATACAATTGCCTCGGATCGACCTGGCTACAAGGGGCGGTCAAGGTCGAAACAGACAGGCCCCGTTGCTGACGACTGTGCAAGGAATGAATGGCGAGTCGGTACGTGGAATGTTAGAGGTATGCATGGTAGAGAATTTGAAATTGCGAATGTAATGTACGAAAGACACCTTGATATTCTGTGTGTATCGGAGATAAAGCGCAAAGGAAAGGATGCCGTGGAGATGGAGGATGGCAGCCTGGCACTATGGTCAGGAGTTGAGACGAAAGTGCATGGCGCAAAAGGAGTTGGGATGATCATAAGTGAAAGAGCGAAAAGATGTGTTAAAAAGTACGAATTTGTATCTCCCCGGGTAATATGGGTTAGAATGAAAGTGGAGTTTCAAAGAATTTTTCTTATTGCATGCTATGCACCGGTGAATGGAGAAAGAAACCAGGAGCGTGAGAACCTTTGAAATGAAGTAGAGAACGTGTTGAACGTATGTAAGCCAAACGAAAGAGTGATTATAGTGGGGGATATGAACGGATGGGTGAGTGTACAGAGAGAACACAGTGAACGCGTTCTAGGAAAGTTCGGAGACCAAAGAGTCAATGAGAACGGTGAACGCCTGCTTAATATATGTGTGGAGAGAAGCCTGTTTGTATCCAATACGTGGTTTAAACATAAAAATGTGCATATGTATACATGGCAAAGAGGTGAATCTAAAAGTATGATAGACTTGATAGTGTATGATGAACGGCTTAGAAACCTGGTGAAAGACACAAAAGTAATGCGCGGAGCGGAGTGTGGATCGGACCACTTTTTGGTTGTATCGAGAGTGTGTTTAGGGCAAAAGTGGGTCTGGAGAAGGAAAGCAAACGTAGTGCGAACGTCCAGAATTAGGGTTGACAAACTAGTAGATAATGGTGCGAGAATGAAATACGCAGATGCTTTGAGTAAAGAGTTGAATGTGAATTAAACAGTGTGGAACGAACAAATAAAAGAAACTGACGTTGAAAGTGCATGGATAAGCTTGAAAAACTATGTTGTCAATTGTGCCGTGCGAATATGTGGAAGAGTGATTATAAGTAGACAGAAAAAAATGTGCTTGGTGGAATGAGTCGGTAAAAAAGGCAGTATGTAAGAAAAAAGATGCGTACATGGCAATGGTAGTTGCAAAAAATGAGACTGAGAAGAAGCGATTGTATGAGGTGTACAGATTAAGAAACAAAGAAGCGAAGGAGGCAGTGAGAATAAGTAAAGAGGAAGTGATGGCTGTGGAAGGAGAGAAAAAGCAGAATGATTTTGAGGGAAACCAAAAACTCTTCTGGAAATGGGAAAAAAATACAAAACGTGGCCCAAAACAGAACGCTGCAGGAGTGAAGAATGCTAGAAACGAAATAGTATGGGACGATTGTGAAGTGAGGAAATGCTGGCAAGAATATTTCGGAAAGCTGTACAGTAGTGAGGAAAGTAAGACTGTAGGGTTAAATAAGGAGAATATAGAAGAAATGATGAATGAAACTGAGAAGGATGTTGGAATAAATGAGGTAGAGAAAACAGTAGGAAGGTTGAAAAACGGCAAGGTGAAATGCTCAAGTATGGTGGTGCAAAGCTTATACGAAGATTGTGTGAATTATTCAATGTGTGCCTTATGTGTGGAAAAGTGCCGAGTGATTGGAAGAGCGCGATCATTGTACCATTGTATAAGGGTAAGGGGAACAGGAGTGATTGCAGGAACTACAGAGGAATAAGTTTGCTCAGAGTACCTGGTAAAGTATTTGGAAGAATACTGATTGATAGAGTAAGAGAAACTACACAAACTAAGATGTGGGATGTGTAGAGTGCCTTCATGCCAGGGAGAGGATGTGTCGATCAGATAATTGCTCTCCAGCAGGCGATCGAAAAGTGTTTAAATGTAAAAAGGAAGTTGTACTGTGCGTTTGTAGATCTGAAGAAAGCATATGACAGAGTGAATAGGGAGAAGCTGTGGGAAATATTAAATGAATATGGCGTAAATAAAGGTCTAATAAATGGAATAAGGGCAGTATACAACGGTAGTCGGGCATGTGTTAGGGTGAGAGGAGGTGTGAGTGAATACTTTAATATTGAGCACGGAGTGCGACAAGGCTGTGTGATGTCACTGTGGTTGTTCAATGTATATATGGATAAATGTCTTAGACAAGCATATACCGATACAAATGGTGTAATGGTTGGTGACGTAAATGTGCGACTTCTGGTGTATGCAGACGACACAGTGTTATTAAGTGCGGATGAGCTGCAAACCGCTCTGAGGAAGTTTGATACAGCCTGTGAGAGCATGGACCTAAAGGTAACCGTGAACAAAACTAAGATTGTGGTGATCAATCGGGAAGGTGGAAAGGAGAGTAGAGTATTTACTCCGCAAGATGAAATTGTGGAGCAAGTGGACGAGCTGGTATATCTCGGTAGAATGTTTACTGCAGATGGTATAATTGAGAGCGAGATTGGACGAAGGGTCAATGCTGGAAGGAAAATGATTGGAAGTATGTGGACGATAATGAGAAATGAAAGCATGAGCCTAGCTGCGAAACGAGCAATCTATAATGGTGTATTCGTCCCATCAGTACTGTATGGAAGTGAGACATGGGTATGTCAAAAAAAGCACGAAAGAAAAATAAATGCCGTGGGTATGAGATTCCTGAGAAGCGCATGTGGTAGGGGGTAGGGAGAAGGTAAAAAATGAATGCATAATGACGGAGTGTGGCGAGGAAAAGACGATGATGGATAGATATAAAAGTTGTACATTACGTTGGTTTGGTCACATTGAGAGAATGAACAACGCAAGATTAACGAAACAAATATATGTGGGTGAGGTTAGGGGAAAGGCCGGGCCTGGTAGGCCGCGTAAAACTTGTATGAATGTAGTAGAATCTATGATAAAGGAAAGAAAGATAAGGAGTTTTAAAAAGAAAAGGGTATGTCAGAGACTATGTATGAATCTTGCGGAAGCTAGGGTGGTATGCGGAGATAGGAAAGCATGGAGAAAGATTGTGAATGAAAAATAAATAAGAGGCAGGGATTGTTTTTCCTACCCCGCAAGGGAATGGCGTGAAGGTTAAGTTAAGTTAACGATTTGGAAACGAATCATTTAAACAATTTCTAAACCAAAATGTGCAGGGCAGCCGTCTTGTTGAAAGCAGATCTCCTGATTTTCTCTTGCAACTTCTGCTAAGGCAGACCCAACTTTGGTTACTAATAAGAAGTTTCTGAATTTAAATTTCCTTCGATTTCAGATTTTTGTTCGCGTACTTAATATTTTTGAATAGTTGGTTCGTTATTGGGAGTAAAAGTACACTCGTCTGTAAAACAAAGTGTAGACAAAAAAGCGCCAATCAGCATTAGCGCACTCTAGCATTTATTCACAGAATACATTCTTGCGCTACTCGTCAAAATCGAAAATCTGTTGATGACACTGGCACTTGTAGGGGTGATATTTCGGATCCAAGTGTATCGACGCCAAAATACGTTCTTCAGTGTGATCAACTAATTCTATTTGTCGATTTCCTGCGATATAATTTTTAATTTTAGTACTATAACGATAAAATAATATTATTTACCACCCCTAGATTCTGATTCGACAGAGATATTTCCAGATCTTTCAAGTTTCTACACATAATGGCGAATGGTACTTAAAGACGGTATAGGTCTGTTATCAAAATTAACGGCAAACAAGTCTATAACCCTCCGTAAACTAACACCACTATAAAAGGTTTTTTATCATGAAAATTCTTTCTTCATTTTAAAGTTAATAACATGGATGACAATATTAAAAAACGCTAAATACTTTTTAAAATTATTTGACACATTTGAAACAAATTGGAAATCAAGGCATATGATAGTTAAAAATCGCCAACCTTTTGATTGATACCTTTAGCTTATCGATCGGTTGAATTGGCGAGTAAGAATCTGCAAAAACGTTCATTCCAATGTTAAATCCCTATGTTCGGGTTTGAGAACGGACACACGGTATACGCAGAAATTTCTTGGGCAAATGGCCAAACGATACTTTTTAATACTCTCACAAAACCCAGTAAGGTAGTAAGGTAACTTCATTTACTTGTTGTAATTTAATGTTTATGTGTTTATGCTACAAATATGAAATATATTTTGATAGTTTTTTAGTTCATCTTCTAAAGTCTAAACTAACGATTATTCTAAATAACATCACAAATATATTGAAAAAAGTAGAGGAAAAACTCAAAATCAAAATTCTCAATTATATATTTATTTTTTTTTAAATAATTGAGAATTTTGGTTTTGAGTTTTTCTTCCACTTCATATCTACTTCTCAATTTTTGAGCAGCATATGAGAAATAGTATTAAATGTAAATAATCAGTATCGTATGGGCTAAGAAACAAAATATACTCCTATTACAGCATTTTATTTATTTAAGTCTAGTCACAAGTTAATACAGTCACCATCCAATGAATTGGACTTTACTGAAATTAAAATCGACTTAAATGAAGATTCACTTATAGATAGGATTAACTGCAAGCATTATTGTTTATGATTTATACTTCAGTCTCCTTTTATTTAAATATATTTAATTTTATTGTTATTTTCTACTTTGAATAAAGCTTTAATTTTGTAAAAATAAGTTTTACTTATTTAGGGGAGACCGGGGTTGGTTGTTGCAGGGGCAGGTTGTTACAATTGATTTGAAATACGCGCCGAAAACACTAGCGCTCTATTACCAATAGCCATACGTTCAGTACAATAAGCGTGACCTTCGGCTGAAGATACATCCAAATCGACAGTGTCTCCTTCGAGAAAATTTGATTTATGTGTTTTTTGGTAGTGTTAGTAATTATTTTTGTTTAGACAAGTTGTTTTATTATCGCTAATGTGAAAATAATAGCGAGTTGATAAATTTTCTGAAGAAACTTATGCATGTAAGTAATATATTTCTTGGTTATTTGATTTAATTAAATTTGAGATTAGGGAGATATGATTTATTTTGTTTTAACGAGTCGGTTGGAGCAGGTTGTTACAATGTCAGCGGGGCTGGTTGTTACACTGTAACAACCAACCCCAAATGATATTTTATACACTATAAATATTAATTAGATCATTTAGCATAAAAATATTAATTGTCAAATATTTTATTTAACTCACAGTGCAATGAGAAACTACAAGCGGAAAACTGAGAAAGGAAAAGTACCAACCGAGGTATTCTGTGCAACTGCAAGAGAAGTACTGGAAAATGGAAGATCAAATCGAACTGCTGCAGAGCAATATTCTATAAATTTTATGACGTTACATAGATACTGCAAAAAAATTAAAAATAAAGGTAAGTACATATTATTTTTATAACTAATGATCCACTTTATTAGTCGACTTCCGGTTTCCTGCGACAAATTCAAAAAATATAATAATTTTGTCCATCTTTCGAAAATTTTGAAGATCTTGTTATTGTTGCAGGACCTAATGAACCGGATCCTATGGTCGGATATGTAAGAAATAGATAAACGCTACCTGATGTTTTAGAAGCTGAACTCGCAAATTACTTAGTGGAATGTTCCAAAATGTACTTTGGCCTGTCGACTAAAGAAGTCCGGAGGTTGGCCTTTGAGTTCGCTATTAAAAACAACGTTCCAGTTCGTCAAGCTTGGCAAGAAACGTCAATGGCGTCAGTTGATTGGTTGTCCGGATTTCTTAAGCGACATCCGACTCTATCTATACGAACTCCCGAAGCAACCAGTCTCAGCAGAGCAACTAGTTTTAATCGGGAGAACGTAACAAAATTCTTTAATCTTCTTGGCGAAGTAATGGACAGGTATAAATTTGAATGTCAAGATATTTACAATGTAGATGAAACGGGCATCACAACTGTACAAAAACCAGATAGGATAATAGGTGTGAAACAAGTAGGATCTGTGACATCCGGTGAAAGGGGTACTTTGGTCACCCTAGTTTTAGCTGTAAGCGCTAGTGGAAATACAATTCCTCCGATATTTGTCTTTCCCCGTAAAAATTATCGAAATTATTTTGTTGCAAACGGACCACCTGGTTGTATTGGTACTGCCAATAACTCTGGTTGGATGATTCGAGAAGACTTTGTCATTTTCTGGATCACTTTATAAAACATTCGAGAAGCTCAAAAGAACGACCTGTCTTATTAATTTTAGGCAACCATGATTCCCATCTTTCTGTTAAAGGCATAGATATGTGTAGAGATAATGGTGTTGAAATTTTAACTTTACCGCCACACTGCTCTCACAAATTGCAGCCCCTTGACAGGTCTATCTATGGCCCATTTAAGAAGTATGTTAATAGTTTTTGCGATTCTTGGATGCGGAGCAATGTAGGAAAGCCTATGTCAATATATGATATACCTGGTATTGTGAAAGATGCTCTGCCATTAGCTGCAACCCCAACAAACATCCAGTCAGGATTTCAAGTTTGCGGAATTTATCCTTTCAACAAACATGTATTTAGTGACGATGAGTTTGTTTCAAGTTATGTGACGGATCGACCTAATCCTGGCAGTAAACAGGAATCTATTAAATCAAACAAAATTATAAATGGGCATGAAGAACCAGCCAATGCAGACAACGTAGATATAGCAGAAAACTCGACGCGTGCGCCACAAGCTCCATGTAGTTCACCAAAAGCACCCACTACTTCTACATCACCTAAGCCTGATTGTTCACGTGATGCACTGTATTACAATCCTTTTTCTATCTCACCATCTAAATTTTACAAACAACCAGTAGTTGAAAAAATGTTAACGATTTCTGTTTCACCAAAGCCCGGTTGTTCAAGTGAGACTATGCATTACAGTCCTTCAGAGATTCGACCGTTCCCAAAAGCAGGAGAACGCAAAAATACCATCAAAGGTCGCAAACGTCGAAAAGCTGCAATTCTTACAGATACGCCAAATAAAAATGAGTTACAAGCGGATGAAGAAAAACTCAATGTCAAAAAGGGAGCCAAGAAAAGTCTAACAGCACAAAATAAAGTAAAAAAAGTCCTAAAGAAGAATAGAAAACCTCTTAAACAGAATGGCGAATCGTCTGATGACGATGATCCATTGTGTTTAGTTTGCACTGAAAATTTTTGCCATTCCAAATCAGGTGACAAATGGATACAATGTACAAAATGTCAACGATGGGCTCATGAAAAATGCGTAAACGTAGAATTATATTTTATCTGTCAAAATTGTGACTCAGATGATGATGCAGTTTAATAATTTATACCTGTAACAACCAGTAAAGATGTAACAACCAACCCCGTTATGGGGTTGGTTGTTACAACTGACATAACCTATTAAAAAAATTCACAGTTTAATTTGTAATTAATATTAAGGACTATTATTTAGGTTTTTATTTAGATAAAAGTATGAGCTACTATGCTATGTAGAAACGTTTATTTTAAAGTTGAAATAAATGATATTAAAAATGCTTAAGTGAAAATTGTAACAACCAACCCCGGTCTCCCCTACTTACAAATTAAGGAGTTGATAATATTTAACATGTATTGCGTGTACATTATTAGTTTGTTTTGCAGTTGTTTAGCATTTGTCAATAATTACCGAATAGAGTGTTATACTAAAAACAAATTAATGCTACTTGAATTTATATTTAAAGCAATATTATTTTTTTTTATCATCTTGTATATTGGAAAAATAGATAATTACAAAATTTAGATCAGTACCTAGCTCTGAACTTTTTTTGTTGAAGAATAAAAGAACAACTGCAGAGTCTCTGTTATTACTTCATTCAGAATTGGGTTGTTTGGAATTTCGTAATCGGTAAATAATATAATTGTACATGACAATAAAAGCTTCGAAATCACGCACCATCACTAAAATGTAATGTTTTAACCTGCGAACTCTGCTGTACATCAAATCGTGCTTATAAAGCTATCATGCAAATAACACAGATAAGCAAAAACATTCCAAAAAGTAGATAAAAAGCAAAGGATTGTGCAAAAAGAGAAAATTATTACCTCCAGCTTATGCTGAAAAATAGAGGTATAAATATAAACATTGATAGGCACACATACAAACAAATTATTTATAAGTAAAAGATTTGTGATATTTAAGGTTGCAGTGTATTAATTATTCAGTAAAATTTTAATATTTTATTTAAATTAATAAATAGTTTAATACAAAACCAATGTTTAGTGCATAAGTTAATGAGACAACAGGGTAAATTTAGTTATAGAAAGAAAGAGTATATTAGATTAAACAAAAATTTACTCACCTTTGGGTCATATCTTTTATACTGGTCTAAACCCAATCCTATAAAAATCATATTTTAATATTATTTATAAATTAATATTGTTATAATTAGCGAAGCTGTTAGCATTTAAGAAGCAATTTGTTAGGTTGTGAATGTACATGATGAAAATGTTAGTTAAGCAAATAATACCTTGCAATCATGATAATTTAGAGACCTGACCTTTTTAATGGGATGATATGAATGAAAAGAAGGATGATACAAAAATATGGCGAGATTAACGTTTTTATTTTTGAAAGACCAGGTTTACTTAATTAACAACAAAAAATCTAAATTACAAAAGTAATAAAAAGGAATCAAGGAAATATCTTTTTGCAATCTAATGATTTGATTTCTTGTGCTTCGATCCTGCGAAACAAACTTTCATATCCTCAAAATCGTCCAGAAACTCACTCATTTTGGCTTAGGCCGGTAAAACATTAAGTTTTTAATTTGGTATCAGCGATTTTTTATACCGGGTGTATGGTTAAGCCCGTCGACCGGATTTATGCCAGAAACATCAGTGTTAGTGCTCTGCATATCTTTCGCTTCAACCAAGTAAACTTGAAAAGTTTATTGAAAATATTTTCAAGCGCCTAAAATGGTCGCAAGATGGCGCAATGAGGTAATCAATTACGAACAAGTGATCTTCAGCTGAAATGGCCACAATGATGTAGGTTTAAAATGCCGTCAACATGGTCCTCACATAGATTAGAAATACTTCTGTGTGAAACTTTTACTTCTTGCTATCGTAACAACAGGGTGGGGCAACATTGAAGAATGTCGGAGAATACTTCTAACAACTTTTATTAGGCTGAACCGATTTCAACGATTTTGATCTGGATCGAAAGTGTTTGTGTGCCTCTATAAAGTGGCAGCTATACATTTTATTTTAGTTTCGTTTCTTAGAAGATAGGTGGCGTTTTATTACGACCTAACAGACTTTTCAATGTTTCTTCGATATTTAAATGGAAGCATAAGACCTTAGTGAGCCACTTTGGAAGTATATCCAATAAGGAACGTAACATTGAAAACTAGAGGTTTCTAGGCTACCTCTTTTCATTCTGAACTTATAGCAACGAACTAAAAGAATCAGGTAAATTACCGTCAGAATACCCCTTAAAATGAGGATAATTACATCCTCCCGGATGTAGGCTGTGTCTGAATTATGATATCTGTCATCTTGCTGTCATCTGCTTGCTATTGTTTTAATCTTGTGCTTTAGTTACAATATACTCAAATACAGAAGCATTCGATATGTTGCATGTGTATTTTCAATGTTTTGAAAATAATGTTCTTGTGTCCAGGGAAAACGCTCTACGATATCCTGAAAGACATCATCATTCTAGAAATGTTTTTGCCCGCCTGGAAAACCGTCAGTGCGATACCCGAAACGTTCAGGCACCAAGAGTACCTGGAAGCTTTCGCAAGGCACGGAATGACGCAAATGTTGCTAGTGCTTTGGCTGCTATTAGGGTTGCCACCTACCGCTCCTTAATTTAAGGGTGACCAGCGTCAAAAATACGGGTTTTAAATTTTTTTACGGGAGACAATTAAAACGGCATTATTTTATAACAAAATCTTTAATTTTTAAATTTATATTTCTTGTCAGAGGTAACAGCTTTTAAAAGATCTTCATTTTGTGAAGCAAATGTATAAAAATCTTTACATGTTAACTTAAAATTACATTTTACTTGAGCATTAGAAGCTGGAATCGATAAAACCAGTTGTAAAATATGAATAAAATTTTCCATGCTGCTGCTGTCTTTGCACGCTTAAATTAATTTGGTCCAGATGTTCGGACTTGCAATTTCGCCGGCTGGCTTTTCTTGGACATATTTATTAATCAACGGTGAAATCACACAAAACTCTTAATAGAGGTTATCTAATTTGACTTTAAATATATTAAGCCGAGTAACAATTGCTTGTAACTCTCTGAAACTCAATTCTTGCTTCAAATTTAACGGCAGGAGACTATACAGGTAATTATTTTCTGAAAAGTCGAATCTTGATTCCAGATATTGAATTAATTGCATTCATGTACTATGTTAAAAACGTTTGTTTTATAACGTCACTTTCACGGCTTGGCAGTTTTCGTAAAATCTGATTGATGTGCATGCCATAAAAATTATCTTTGACTCTTTGCTGGAGTTTTTTTCGTAAGCCATCCATTATTTCGTACACACTACAAATACTGGTATTGGCACCTTCGAGTTCTAAGACAGTATTGTTAAAAATAGTTAATACATTATCAAAAAAATATAAGTGTAACTCTGCTTCTGTTATGGTTTCTTCAGAATTTTCAGTATCTATCGGTACTGTTTTTTCGAGGAATTTCATACTATGAATCGGGCGATCGTTATACGGCAACGAAATGAAATAATTTTTTACAGCTGGAAAGTTTTTTTAAAAGTCTACCCATTGCTGGGTGCAGTGACAATCAGCGGGTTGTAAGTGCCTTTTTAAGGGTTTGTATTCTAAATCTATAAATTCGAAAAATCCTTTTGAGTTCTTCAGTACGCTTAGCATAATTGGCAAAATCATTAAATATTTTGGTAACCATAACCTCAACGTCAAATATTTTATCCGAAGCAAACTTGGCGCAATTATGTACAATGTGCGCCGAGCATCCGCTTCCAGAATGTTGCTATTTTCTGTTTTTAGGCGTGTGAATACTAAATTCAATCGGCCAAAATTTACATTGGCGTTATCCGCTGCGTAACTTGATACGTTCTGGACATCAAGATTATTTTCCAGCAGCTTGTCTTTAATTTTACTAAAAATATCATTAGAGCGTTCCTTCGCATCTTCATAATAGTCGAGTATATTCATTTACACCTCTAAAGTGTAGTATCTAATGACCAATGGATACATCTTAATGTTACCATGGTTAGACGCATCTGTTGCGATTGAGTAATATTGGCCCGAATCGACAAGTTTCTTTACTTTCGGTTGGATATAGTATGGCGCTAATACGCCTGTTACAATTTTTGCCGCTTTTGTTCGACCTAACTGTAGGTCACTTGCAATTTTTGAATCGCAATACAATAATGGTGCTAATTTGGTAGTACAATCTAAAGATCTGCAAGAATGCGTATGCGTAACATGGTGGTATACTTCACCTAGTTCAGCTGCAGCAATGTTGAGATGATGTTGACGGTTTTCCAAAAAAATTTGTAATACTTGCACTGCTTTTTTTTATAGGAATATTCTACTTATGTTCTGTCCCCTTATCGTGTTGTTTCACGTCATTGAGGCCACGGTTTGCAACTTTGAAGGCTTTCTTACAAAGAGTGCACTGTGCTTTGTTTTTATTGCTATCGTCAGGTTCCAACCATGTAAATTCCATCTCCCATTCAGTTCTATAATTGCAAACATATTATTTCCTCTTACGCTGACTTTTTAGTCGTGTCTCATCGCCCGTATTATAATCAGCATTATCTGAACGGCTTGAGTCGCTCATTATTTTTATGCAAACCTTAAACAAACGCAAATTACAATACAAAATTATTTGCTGCTGCCTGTGACGTTACTCACAACTTACAATACAATCATCAACTTATTACACACCACAATAAAATTATAATCGCGCAAAACAATTAACAAATCAATCAACTTCCTCGCTCGCCTCACGAAAGACAATGAACAAACATCACAGAAGGATATTCTGTGACAAACATAAACAAACCTGTTTTCTTGACGCGCACCGCGCATGCGTCCCGGCCCCGCTCTCTTCGCCTGACATACGAACACCCGAACGAATGAATTCACAAGTTAAACGGCCGTGGCGGGCCAGACAGAGCGCCCGTGTATAGCCGCGCACACCAACCATGACGGAATTTGTAAAAAAATGCGAGCTTTCTTTACCCCGTATTTAATTTTGCGAATTACGGGTTCCTAAATATTTGTAGCACGAAAACCGGAGTAACCCGTAAAATACGGGGCATTTGGCCACCCTAGCTGCTATTGAAGCCGACCCTCATCTTAGTATACAAGAGCTATCCAGAAACGTAAATATAAGTACTTGTAATATCCAGAAGATATTACAAGAGCAAAAAAATTTCGCCCGTATCACCTATCACTTACGATAGGAGATACAACCACTACCTCTGGATGCTGGGTATGATTCGAGAGAATCCAAATTTCATGTCACTGGTGATATGGACAAATGAAGCCTCATTTAGCAGCAATGGAGGAGTCAATATCCACAATTTGGATTGCTGAGCAGTGAGTAGCCGGCACTGGATACGAGAAGTCCAAAACCACGATCGGTGGAGTGTTCATGTTTGGTGCGGTATTGTTGAAAAGCTTTGAGACGGCACATTTTCGAGGAAAATCTCATTAGAGCAAAGTACTTAACAGTTTTTGCAGTACGATTTACCGACATTATCGGAAAATGTTTCTCTTGAAACAAGGACCAGGATGTGGTTTCATTACGATGGTCGTCGGGCTCATTATTCTCAAGATGTTAAGACGGTTTTCGATGAAACTTCTAGGGAAAAGTAGATGGAAAGAGAAAGTTGATTCCCATGGCCACCCAGATCTCCTTCTGGCACAGAATAAAAGATATTGTATTCAAAACACCAACAACCATTCGAGAAAATATGATAAACAGGATTCAGAATATTATTGATAGCATTCCTGGTACAAAAATTTAGACTACAGTAATGTCTACTAGGCAGAAACTAATTTCGATGCATCAATGAAGACGGAAAACTTTTTGGACATTTAAAGTAAAGCTTACGATGTTAAGACACTTATTATTCAGTGCTTAGTTTCCGGAAATTTTTTTTGCATTCTTTCATCGGTTACCTTTAAATACATTTATTCTTCTTCTTATTTAGTCTTTTTAACTCATTGTGTTAAAATTAAAAAAATTCTGATTTGCTCGCATGTTTTCAATACGGATGCGTTATATGTATCACTCACATGGTGACATTATGAGATTAGGGACTCTTTATACATTTTTAAGGGGTATTCTGACGGGATACCTGAATTTTTTGCGTGCATTGATTGCTATACTCAGTGACATGGAAATTGCAACACCAAGAAGGGGTAAGAATTTTTTGACCAAACTTGGCAGAAACGTTTAACTACTAAAAGGTAGAAATTTCAAAGAAAAAGAACAAAATATAAACATAATTTTTATTAATAATAGTTTGGTGCATCACTGTTGGTTACACACTTCACTCGTCGTGGCATCGATTCTAGCAGATGGTCGATCTCCTCTTGAGGTATTGTGTCCCAAGTAATCTGTAATTCGTGCTGTAGAGCTTGCAGCGTCTGCGGAGAATGCTGCAAGATTCTCAGTCTTCTTCCCATAATGTCCCAAACATGCTCGATGGGCGAAAGGTCGCGAGATGTGGGTGAAAATGGCAAAAGACTAACATTATCCTCTGCAAATTGGTCCACAGAACGTCTTGCAATGTGGAGACGGGCATGATCCTGCTGCAAAAGTGGACCTTCCAACTGCTGAAGAAATGGAAGAATATGGGGTTCTACCACCTCATCCACACATCGTTGGGCGAGACCTACTCCCACAAGTTATAGCACCCCATACCATAATCCCTACAGTTTGGTGCACATGCCTCGCAACAGAAAATTCAACATTTCGACGTTCCGCGCGTCTTCGTCTGACCGTCATACGGTCATCATCCATCTCAAAACAGAATCGAGGTTCATCAGTGAACAACACCGTATGCGATTTTTGGTTCCGGTGCAACCTACACCACTCTAAACGTTGCCGTCGATGTTGAGCCGTTAGTGGTAACACAAGATGTTACCGATACGATTGTAAGCCGAAAGCTCTGATTCTCGGGTAAACCATTCGAAGGGTTATAGGACGACCTTCGTTAGCTAACCATTGATCGGCAATTGATCTGGTACTTGAGAATCGGTATCTTGTTGCCATTAAGTTGAAGTGACGGTCCTGCACCTCATTTGTTCTTCGCCTCCCGGTTCCTCTTCTGCGGTATTCCTAGTCCATGTATGATAGCAGCGCATGATGGTGGTTTGGTTCCGGATAGGGCGATTTGCGATTTCTCTAAACCACCTTCTCGCGCAAACCAACAATACGACCTCTGTCGAATTCGCTTAATTTGAGGTAATTGCCACGTTGGCGCACTCTAGGCATGATGACACCCTCAAAGCAAATAATAAAGCACAACACAATCTCGCACAACATACACCTGACAAAATTGCTCGAAAAAACCGAACGAACTGTCAGATAAGCCATTACCACTTGTTCCATATGAATGAAATTTTAATCAATTGCTACCTTTTAGTAGTTAAACGTTTCTGTTAAGTTTGGCCAAAAAATTCCTACCGCTTCTTGGTGTTGCAATTTCCATGTCACTAAGTATATATCTTCAGAATGAACAGAGCTAGAAACCTTTAGTTTTCAATGTTACGTTCCTTATCAAATACATTTCCAAAGTGTCACTAAGGTCTTATGCTTCCATTTAAAATATCGAAGAAAAATTACAAAAGTTTGTGTGGTAGTAATACAACGCTACATATCTTCTAAGAAATTAAACTAAAAATTTGTAGCTGTCACTTTATAGAGGCACACAAACACTTTCGATCCAAATCAAATTCGTTGAAATCGGTTCAGCCAAATGAAAGTTGTTTACAGTTTTCTCTGACATTCTTCAATGTTATCCCACCCTGTTGTTATGGTAACCAGAAGAAAGTTTCAAAAGTATTTTTAACGTATGCGAGAATCACGTTGGCGGTATTTTAAACCTGCATCATTGTGACTATTTCAGCTGAAAATCACTTTTTCATAATTGGTAACCTTATTGCGTCATCTTGTGGCCGTTTTAAGCACTTGAAAATATTTTTAATCAAGTTTACTTTTGTTGAAGCAAAAAATTCAGAGCCCTAACAACGATGATTCCCAAGATAAATCTGGTCGACGAGCTTAACCATACACTTTGTACATGTAGATTTGCTGACATTTGTCGTATATATTAGAGTCGTTTGACACGTTGAGGTTCAATACTGCCAAGAGAATTTAAAATATGATGGCACCACCATACACATTTATGTAGGTATCCCTAGGCTACAAATATTTTATATGACATTTCGAGTTTATAATTCAGTAAAGTCGGTAACAACAACGAAATATCTGGCACAAATGATGTTTACCATAAAGTCTAGTCCAATACCATAAAGTAGCAAAACAATCTTATTTTGGTCACTTTTCGTACGACACGTACATAAAGTAGATTTTTACAAATTTCCGGTTTTTATCACGTTTGTGATATCCGTGGCCTACGAAAGTGTTAATATATACTAAATTATGTTGTCAAATGATAATAACGTTACTACATTTTTTATAACCCTGAAAATTAAATTTCACGGGTAACATAACCTCAACGGAAATAATAATTATTAAGAATGTAAATGTAACAGTTTTTAAATCGTAGTAATTGAAATTATTAAAAGCTTTAATAAAGAATGCCCTTTACAACAAAAATAATATCACCGGCGTAACAATGATATAAAGTACAAATATACAGGGTGTACTTTAAGAACTCCGTTATTCTGTGGCGGTGTTATGTTAAATCTGTCACAAAAATGACTTGGCAAGTTATTAATGAGGCAAACTGGGGTACTTTAAGAAATTATTTTAAAATGTACAGGGTGGCCTAAAAAACGTGGTTACAAATTGTAAGATTTGTTTAAATGACACCCTGTGTTTTATTACATTTTTGGATTCCTCTATAAATGTACTGTTGATTGATATTAGGTTTATTGACTTATCGAAAAGAATTTTGAGATTAGAGACAAAAAAAAACGGTATTTTCAAATACATAGCGCTCAACTAGGGTTTTTACAAAATGATAAATTATTGAAATATGCGCTTTTAGTACAGCCTTTAGTAAAGAATAACGTATTTAAATTTCACCTTGACAACACAATAACATACAGGATGTTCCATAATTTAAGCCGAATCAACAAGGGAGTTCTTTTGAAAATTGTCGAAAATTTGTCATTTTGTAAAAGTCGAGGAAAAATGGATTTTCTCGATCACCAAGGGCTAAATTCAGATGTCTGTGGATGTTGCTCAAAATTTTAGCCTGAATATTGCCCAAAATATACATTTACACACCAATTTTGATGGCCAATACATAAATTCTCTCACGAGCATTTGGACTTAACTGTGTACAAAATCTACGTTTATACACCAATTTTGTTGAGGACACGACAAAATGGATTCTCTTGATGAACAAGAACGAAATTCTGAGATGAGGCAACCATGTTAGTTAGTAGTTAGGCTGAACTTTGCCCAAAATATGTATATACACCAGTTAATAATTCTGTGATACGTGGGATTTGGGTAACATTTAGACCGAAAACAACCTAAAATCGATATCTTTTTATTCATCAATCTCGTAGGAGATGCGGCAAAATGGACTCGCTCGATAATCGTGAGCTAAATTCTCTGGTCCATGCGTGTGGGTTAGCATTTAGGCAAAATATTTAGACACCAATTTCTGTTGGGGTCAATACAAAATTGGTTGCCTACATGGCCAAGAGCTGAATTCTGTTACGCATTTTGGTTAGTATTATCCACCAATTTGGTTGGGGTCAAGAGTTGAATTCTGTCACTTATGTTGGTCAGTATTTGAGCTAAATTATGCTCAAAATTATGCTTGTATCTATTTTGTTGGGGATGAGGCAAAATTAATTCTCTCGATGATCAAGAGCTAAATCCTGTGGCTCGTGAGTCTTGCTCAAAATGTAGGCCAAATATTGCGTAAAATCTATATTTAGAAAGAATTTCGACAAAATTGATTACCTCGATGGCTAATACATCCATTCTGTCACATGTTAGTCAGTGTTCGGACTGAATTTTTTTCCAAAATCTAAGTTTATACGCCAATTTTGTTGTGGACGCAGCAAAATGGATGATTAAGAAGAATATTGTGTGGTACGTGGGTGTTGGTCAACAATTAGGCAGAATATGACACAAAATCTATATTTACACACTAATTTGGTCGGGATCACGACAAACGTGATTGCCTCGATGACCAATATATTAATTCTGTTACGTCTTAGTATTTGGATTGAATACTGTCAAAATGTACGTTTATACACCTATATGGCTGTGTACGCGGCAAAATGAATTCTATTCTTGATTAAGAACTAAATTCTGGGGTCCTTGAATGTTGTTTAGCGTTTAGGCAGAATCATTGGCGGCGGAACACCTTTTCTTGGGAGGGGGCTTGAGCCTCTTTCAAAATGCATTCTTCCATAAAATAAAATCAATATAAAATCTATGCATAATATTTTAAAAATCAAACATGAATAATGGAGATGTGAAAAAAATTTAATGTGTTATGCGTATAATATTTACTTATGTACTAGTCTAAGATATAAAAAAACATTCAAAACTAAATTAGAGCCATTTTTCTGTTTTTCTTTGCAAAAATTTCCAAGACTTCTCAAGGGTCAATCTGTTTATCAACTCATTTTCGATCTGAAGTATGGAAAGCTGCGAAAATCTATCTTGATCCATGTAAGAGCGTTGCCACGTTTTAATTCTTCTCATATTCGAAAAACTGCGCTCACACCCGGCATTTTTAATCATTTGCCTGGTAATTTTAATTTCTGCTTCTAAAAGTGGTATATCAATTTTAAAGGGCTGCACATAATGGCGAATGAAGGTACTACCACCTTTCAAAGAGAGATTTAAAAAGCTATCAATACTTTTTGCAAAGTCTAAGTCACCAAACCTTTCCAGAAATGCATTTGTAACAGCATCCACAGCCCGTAAAAATACAGTTACTCCCCAATGTTCTTCAACATTTTCCCCCTATAATGTTTCTTCATGACCTGCAGAACTTTCTATTACAAAATCTAATAAAGCCCGTGGAGTTTTTCTTTTTCTTGATACTGGTTCAAGGCATAAGTCATTTACTATTTTAGGCCAAAGATTTGAAAAACTGTTTCTTTTATCTGTTAAAAGCGAAATAGTTGATGTTATTATTTGACTAGCCTTTCCCAGCGTAGCATTGGTATTTTGAAAAACTTTACTCAGGGGGTGAGAGGGATACTACAAACTCCGCTCTCAACAAACTTGAAAGTATACCCATGGCTTCAACTGAGTCGCGATCTTTGACATCCGATATTTCTTGTACTAGGCATTGCTTAATAGCACTAAAATTTTTATTAGGCTGTCTCAATTTTGGAAATGACAGCTCCATCTAGTCGTACTCAGATTTTGAATTTCTGTAGGTTTCAGACCTAATTTTTAGTGAATGAGCCTAAATGTCTTATGTGCACCTGGATTTGAGTAGTGGCAATCTAAAGCCTCAACTGCATTGAAAAATTGTGCCGCACCCGCAACAGATTTGCATGTGTCTACTACTATTAAATTTATTCTGTGTGCCATGCAGTGCGTGTAAATTGCTTGAGGGTGAGATGTGTTTATTTTGCTTCCAGTCCTGTATTTTTTCTAGCCATAACACTGGCACCATCATACGATTGAGCGACAATTGGGGAGTCAAGTTTCAATGTTTGTAGAAAAGCCATGATTAAATTTTCTAGACCACAAGCATCTTGAGATGAAGAACAATCAATAAATCCCAGAAACCGCTCTTCTATTTCCAAACCGTTGCTGTATCGGACCGCAACGGACAACTGTTCATTTTTGTGGCAACGAGCTTCATCAACCATTAAGGAATAGAATCCACACTGATTAGTTTCACTTGCAAATTTTTTGTCAAATTTAGCGAATAAGTCGCACAATTCTAGAAAATTGCCCTGGTTCTTGGAATCATCACCTTCTTGATGACCTCTTAAAGCATTACCTTGTCTTGCGAGATGTAAAATAATTTCAATAAGTTTCAACACGTATTCCTTATTTTCCTCAATATCTGTATTGTCACGAATATTTAGCATTTCTTGCACATTAATATGTAGAGAAGCTTTGTACATTGTATATTTTTCAACTGATTTACAATGATTTTTAGACTTATGCTTTTGCAAATCCTCAAAGAGCTTTTCCATTTATTGTATCCGGTAAGAGAGAACATTTCATTTTGATCTTTTAGCTCATAACCAAATAGCCGACAGTAGTAACAATACAGTTTGTCATTTCTGATACTATACTCCAACCATTTAAAAACTTTATATTATTTGCATTGAAAAGCTCGGCGCTGTGTTTTAAACTTGGTTTTAGGAAAGTCTATAATTGGTTCTGCTGGACCAGAATCCAAGGCCCCTAAATCTGAACTGTCATTTTCGTAAGTTTCTGATGTACTAGAGGTTTGTGGAACATTTTCAACACCACATGTTTTTAAAACTGGCGCCTTCGCTACTGACTGGGAAATCTTAGCTAAGCCTGAACTTACGTCTCCCTTTTCCATTGTTATTACTGTAACAAAACAAATACATTAAGGTATATTTTAATGAAACACATTTGAATCGGTAAAGAGATTTATTATTATTAGGTACGTAAAATTTAAGAAAAGTCAATGATAATTGATAAAGATTGTAGGACGATTAATATAAGAAAAAGTAGGTACCTATACTTACATAATTTCCCAGTATTTATTATCCATAACCAAAAATTTACATGTATTCAAACTTCAACACTGTTAGTATCAATATCACAGCAGAGGACAACCTCACTAGAACAACATAGATTTTAAACAACAAGCCCAAGGCCAGCGTTACCAGGTTTTATAAACTGTTCATAGCCCATTTTAACTCAAAGAGTAACCAAAATCGCCATTTTATTCCCAATTTATAAATTAGTACAGTGACCTAAATATAGGTCCATTATTACCACTTTAAAAATAGGTACACACAACATATAATATGTACATAAAAAAACAAAACTAACATTAGTTAGCTACCTAATAGGAAACCTCCCTTAACACATTTGAGGTATTTTTCCATTTAAGGGCAAAAGATTAAAATTTATTACTGGTCATATAATTTAAGGAGCTTAAAGAGATTAAGCATTTCCTGGCCCCTTTCTAAGTAAATAGTATGTGTACCCAATTATGTCGATCCAAAAGGAATTACATGATTCTTAAGAAATGCTTAAATGTATTTAAACGAATTGTGGGATAACAATGTGTATCACACACTTAGTCCTGAAAGTATAGCGCATCATCCATACAATGTATTCAATTAGGTGTAATGTATAACAGCGGAATAAATACTTACTAATTACTATGAGATACAAACAAAATTAGTAAGAAGCAGGAACGTTACATTCGCAAAAGTAGCTTATAAGAAACAGTAAACAAACACCCTTTAGGCTTCATCACGTTTAACGAATTTTTCCATTTAATGTGCAAAAGATTTTATTACTGGTCATATACTTTAAAAGAGTTTATTGCAGATTGAACATTTCGTCGTCCATCGTCCCTTTCTAGGTAAATAATCTTTGTTCTTAGTTATGTCGACACCCACACAAGGTGTTTGTCATTTGTGAATCATTCTATTGTAATAGAAATACAAGTTTCCATAAAGTTCAACTGTAGCCAGCAAACCGAATCAGTTTTAGAATTTAATTACATTTAAAATACCAATTTGTTGATACGCTATAAGTACTAAGTTATAAATAACCAAAATTATATTGATTAGATTATATGATTAGAAAATCGTTTAATACGGCTCCGGGCTCGGTTCGGCAATGTAAAAGGGATAACATGACTGGACGGGTCTACCTTAGTACATGAGGGGGCTAAGCCCCCCCCCCCCTTCCGCCGCCAATGGGCAGCATATTCCCCAAAATACAGATTGACATACGAATTTTATTAGAGCCATGGCAAAATTGATTACCTGGGTGTCCAGAGCTAAATTGTGTCACATTTGGGCTGAATTTTATCCAAAATCTATGTTTAAACACAATTTCGTTACTTATGCGTCAACATTGATTCTCTCGCTGATCAACAGCAGAATTTTGGGGTCCATGAGTGTTACCTTTTGGGACGAATATTGCGCAGAATCTATATGTACACATCAACTTCGTTGGAATCAAGGCAAAATTGATTGCCTCGATCGGCAAGAGCTGAATTCAGTCCCGCATGTTGATTAGTATTTGGGTTGAATTTTGCTCAAAACCAACTTTATTGGAAACGCGACGAAATGGATTCTCTCGCTGGAAAAGGTCTAATTTCTGAGATCCCAGAGAGTCAAGCCAAATATTGCTCAAAATCTATACTTACACTTGAATTTCGTTTGGTGACGCCAAAAATGATTACCTCGATGACAAAGAGCTACATTCTGTCATGTGTTGGTCAGTATTTGGGCCGAATTTTGTTGTAGGCGGGCAAAATGGATTCTTTCGAAGATCAAGGACTAAATTCTGAGATCCGTAAGACTTGGTTAGCACTTACGCCGAATATAGCCCAAAATATACATTTTCATACCTATTTCATAAGGGTCACGGCAAAATTGATTGCCTCAATGGCCAAAAGCTAAATTCTGTCACGTGTTGGTCATATTTGGGTTGAATTTTGCCCAAAATATACGTCTATATATGTTTATATACCAATTTTATTGGAAACGCGGCGAAATGGATTCTCTCGCTGAAAAAGGTCTAATTTATAAGGTCCCAAAGAGTCAAGCAAAATATTGGTCAAAATCTATACTTACACTTGAATTTCGTTGGGTGACACCAAAAATGATTACCTCGATGACAAAGAGCTACATTCATGTGTTGGTCAGTATTGGGGCTGAATTTTGCCCAAAATCTATTTTTTACACCAAATTTGTTAGGGATGTGGCAAAATGGATTCTCTCGATGATCAAGAGCTAAATTCTGTGGTCCATAAGTGTTAGGATTTAGGTCGAATATTGCGCAAAATCTGCATTTACACATCAATTTCGTTGGAGTCAAAGCAAAATTGATTGCCTCGATGGCCAAGAGCTGAATTCAGTCACCCGTGTTGACTGGTACTTGAGTTGAATATCAATGTATATACCAATATCGTTGAGAACGCAGCAAAATGGATCCTCTCGATGAAAAAGCGCTAATTTCTGTGGTCCCTGAGAGCAAAGAGCTACATTCTGTCACGTTTTGGTGAGAATTGCGACTGAATTTTGCCCAAAATCTGTGTTTTTTCACAAAATTTGTTGAGGATGCGGCAAAACAGACTGATCAATAGGTAAATTCTGCGGTCCATGAGTGTTTGTTAGCATTTAGAGGGAATATTGCCCACAATCTATATCTAGACACCAATTTTGTTGGGGTTAAAGTAAAACTGGTTGCCTCGATAGCTAAGAGTAGAATTCTGTTACCCATTTTGGTCAGCATTTGAGCTGAATATTGCTCAAAACCTATGCTAATATACTAATTTCGCTAGGAACGCGGAAACGTATTCCCTAGATGATCAAGAATTAAATTCTGCGGCCCGTAAGAGTTGGTTAGCATTTAGGTGGTGTTGCCAAAATCTACAACATTTGTACCGGATGTAGTTCTAAATTCGCTTTATGTAACAGTAGTCTTTCTTTTACTTGTTTTGTTTACAATTTATCAACTCTGTCCTTTAATTTTAATTTTTCTAACTAACAAACTTAATAAAATGAACAGTGTGTATGGGAAAAATGTTTAGAAACACTAAATCTGTAGATACATGACAGGTAGCTGTTTGCAAAACAATATCCTTCATTGTAGTCCCACCATAACTAAAAATGAGATGTAAAATAAAATAGTGTTTTGATGTAGTTAATAATTCTTTTAACCAATAGTTTACAAATGCGAAAGCATATTGGTGATTATCATAAACGTTATTTTAACCAAACTGATGTATATTCTAATTCTGTTGAAAAGACAGGTTATGTATCAGTACTCTACTTTCCCAATCCAGTACTAAACTGAATAATAAGCAATAACTACGAAAATAATTACTAAGTTTTGAATTATATTTATGAAATTTTCAAATGTATAAGGCTGAAAACTATTAGAGAAGATATAATTCTAACAAAAAAAAATTCGTTTTAAGTTTCCACTTTCGTACTTTTCCATTCTTTACACTTGATCCAAAGATGTTCGTTTTTATCCCACTATCTAATTTGTTCTGAATAAAATCAAAATCGAATGAAATAGTAAAATGATAAAGATAGTTGTACTAACCGTATCCTTCGATTGCTCATTTTGTAGAGTTAAAATCTAACACTAAATGGCCATACTAAATAACAAAATAAAATAACAAAGTTGTGTCACTTTTAGATTAGACTGCACTTGGGAACAATGTATGATCTCATCTTATTTTACATACATCAACATATACCTACACGAAAGGAACTCGCCTTGTTTAATATACTTAACGGATTTCAACTTAATAAGTTTGTCTTTTAAATTAAAATTACAAAATTAGTTTCCCTAATAACAACTCGACTAACTATTTACATCGCGCTTATACAATACACACATGAAAAATAACATTTTTTAAGCAGGATCTCAGGGTGTCAAAGGTTTAAACGGATCTCGACTTGGGTTAAAACTATATATATATATATATATATATATATATATATATATATATATATCACGATGTTTATTAATTAGTGTTAAAGCTGCAGGTAGCGTAATACTCCAGGCAAAGCTGAGAAACCCTATGACAAAATTATTGCTAGGCGGTCAAATTCGATATTTGACCGACTCCATTAGCTGTTATCTGGGGAAGATGCAGAATTTGAGAAAATACGCTTGACAACTAGCTCAATTTTGTGGTGACGTTTGTATACATCAGTGTGACAGGAACGTGTTTTGGATTCAATCCCTCTTCGATTGGAATTGTGCATGGACATGGACGGCGGTCATTTTAAACAATATGTTCAATAATAAAAAATGTGTTCTGTACTTTTTGTATTGTTTTGATCACCAATATGCTTCTGACGCCTTGTGTCACGTATCATGAATAAAAAAATTGTTCTGTACTTATTGTATTGTTTTGAAAATACGGGTTACAAAAAAGAATTGATATGATACTGTGCAATGGGGAATGTTTAGAAAACTGTTTTCTGGCTTCTAGATTTTATGCTCAAAAGTACCCCGACCGAGAACATCCAAGAAAAGAAATTTGTGGAAGGTTGTTGAATAGATTTCATGCTACTGGGTCAGTTGCATATCAGAAGGTGAATAAAACAAAATACGTTACTGGGAATAACGAAAATGAGTTTGATGTAGTACTCTCTGTTACTGATGACCCTCATACAAGTACTAGAAAATTGCGAAAGAAACAGGTATCAGTCGAACTAGTGTTAAAAAAAATGGTTACTATCCTTATCATATTCAGTTACATCAACATTTGTCTGAAAGGGACTATAATCTGCGTTTAAACTTTTGCTTATGGCCTTTGGATAAGGCTTGCAGAGATCCTAATTTTTTTAAATTGGTGGAATTTACAGATAAATGCACTTTTCAGAGTGATGGTATAGTGAATAGGCATAATTACCACTATTACGATACTGTAAACGTTTGAGCAGGAATATTAGGCGATTATGTAATGGGACCATATTTCTTTGATGGCCACCTACATTGAAGAAAATTTTTGAATTTCTTAAAACGTGATTTTTGGATACTTCTTGAGCATACTCCATTAAATAGACGAAAAAAAAATGTGGCTCCAGTTGGATGGAGCACCCGCTCATTTTGCCCGACATGTCAGAGAGTATCTGAACAGAAAATTTAGAAATAGGTGGATATGCAGGGGTGGTCCTTGTAATTGGCCACATAGGTCTCCAGATGTTACTCCAATTTCAGTACGTGGGGGATTGTTCAACTTATAGTAAATCAAACAGTCCCCACTAGTCCCGAGGATATGAAAATAAGAATTTCTAATGCATTCAACACTATAACGCCGGAAATATTAAATAAAATACGAACATCTTTTGAAAATAGAATTAATTGTTGTATTCAGGCAGATGGCAGACATTTTGAGCATATGTTAGAGTAAAATTAATTTTTTCCTAGCGTCTTGTTCGTTTTTGTTATTATAATTATTACTTCTCTCATTAAAAAAAAATATTTTGCCGTTTTTATGTTTTTAATTAATAACCTTTAATTTACTTGAGTGTTAAGAATAAAAATAGTAATTATTATTAAAATATTTCTTTTATCTCATAAATAAATACATTAAATTTAAGAAAATGTAGATTAACAAAAAAACTGTAATATTTAGGTATAGGAAACCCATATACCAAATGATAGAGAATGTTTTTTTGAATAATGTAGATTAATAAAATACAGGGTGTTACATTTAAAATTACCAATATAATGTGATTTGAATGTAATTATTTTACAACTGAAAATTTTGAACACCCTGTAAGGAATTAAGAATCATTTGCTATAGCGATTCAAAGGGTAACAACTTTAATATTTACAGCTAGAATTTTGTCATTCTAATTTAATTGATTCGGTCAGCATTATTTTTTTTCGAAAACCTATTATTTTCATAAAATTCAAAATATCTCGAAAACTGTAATATTTACCTATAGAGATCATTTATTAAAGTGCACCTTATTTTTACAGTACTATCCAAAATTGAAGTGTAAGTTTGATATGCCACGCTTTTCTGGAACAACCAGTATGTACGAAAATAATTTTAAAATGTGGCCACTACTGATATACATAACCCCCTGAAAAATAAATTTGAAAAAAACGTATTGCCTAGATACAAAAGACCGTCCCGTTGATGGTGGCCCACCCTGTATGTATGTATATATGATTTATATATATATATATATATATATATATATATATATATATATATATATATATATATATAAAATACATATAAATTTTAAATAGTGGGTTTACAGCAATAATTAACTAAGAAGTACTCTTTTAAGGACTTCATTCCAAGCTTTCGAATGTTAATTTTCATTTAGGTTATCATCTGTATTTTTGGAATATGCTATTGGTTGTATTATATAAAATTTGTTTAAAAGCTTAGGTGGGTAAAAATTGTCATAAAATAAGTTGAATAATATTTTTTAATTTTTTTGGTGTAAACTATTGTCGGAAATTGATAAAACTCTATTTTTCATTTGTTTGATAAGGTTGATTTTCCATATCACTATACTCCTGTGCAAAATTTTCAAGATTTACCAGCACACTTACAATTTGCCCAATTTTTACAAGAAAAACTAAGAGGAAAGCAAAACTTTCTTGATAATATTCTCTTAACTGACGAGGCAACATTCACTAGACAAGAAGTTTTTAATTGGAAAAACAATCATTTGTGGGATTCTGATAATCCAAATGCTGTAAGAGAAACATATTTTCAGCATGAGTGTAAGGTGAACAATTGATGTGGTGTGATGTCTGGTTTTTTCGTTGGTCCTTTTGAACTTCCATCTAATCTAAATGGACCTATTTATTTAAACTTTCTCGAAGAACATTTAAATGCGCTACTAGCAGATGATCCACGCGGCGTAAGGCAAACAGGTGGTTTGTGCAGGATAGGGAGCATCCACATTATTCTCTGCCTCTGCGGCGATATCTTAATCAACATTTTCCCCATCGTTAGATTGGCCGTGGAAGTTAATTTTTTTGGCCACCAAGGAGTCCACAGCCATTCAACGTACAAAGTGGAAATTAAATAATCCATTTATTATGCAACCTTTTTTGTAATACATTCATAATGAAAATAGGAAACACAAAAATTCCAAAGCCGCACGCTTCTATAAAAATATTGATCCGATCACTCTTGATTATTATTCCACCCATCTGCCGGGATAGATGAAATTTCTAAAGATATACTTCTATCATTCTTACACTTTTGCATTGATGCGATAGTGCACCTAATATATTTCTCGATTGCAACTTTGTGTGTGCCTAAAATCTTGAAGCACGCTTTAGTTCGCCCATTTTCCAAAAGTACTTCACCTCAAAGCTATAACAATTTATGTCCGTTTAGTATAAAGATAATTCTTTCAGAAGTGCTTGAAAGAGCGATTTAAAACAGTCTGGTTATAGAGGTGGATATAGTCACTGCTTTTACCAATTTGGTAGATGAATTAATTGGTGAATCAAAAGTTTCCTGCCTGATTCTTCTGGATTATTGTACAGCTTTTGATTGAAATAATCACACCCGTCTTCTAGCCAAACTTAAATGGTCCTACACACTTCGGTTATTTTATACGGTTTTGAACGAACGGGCCAACCGAATCGTTCAAAACCGATAGTATGTGAGCACGTTCGGTCCAGTCATTTTCTTTCGTTCCAGATCTGTCACAGACAGATATTTTACCTGTACAGTTCTCCTCGTTCGTTCAAGAAACGTAGTGTGTGGGCAAAGCACTCAGGGTTTGTAAACGAGCGGGGCTGTGATTAGGTAAATGAATAATAAATATTGTTATTTATTAGAAAATATTAATAGAAACATTCGTAGAGCTTGCAGTCGTCAATTATTCTTTTTAAAATGGCTTCTAATAATTCGAATAAACAGTTTCTTCTCGAGATTTTATCGAGTTATGCAGAGATTTACAAACCGAAGTTATGGCATTTTGAGCTACGGTATTTTTAATTTAACCAAAAAATGCCTAGAGAGAATGTGTCTAATATAGAACCTCAAGATCTGGTAAGTTAAATCAATTGAGTATTTGAGATTTTTAGCCCATTGTCTTCAGTTAGTTTTTTATTTTTTTTTTAGTACCGCAACTGCCGTCTCTGCTAAAATTGTATCTCTGGAATCCATGTCCAGTTCGGTTTACTGTTCAAGAAAAACATGCAGTGCAGGGAAATTTGCCGTGCTTGTTCAAAACCGTGCAAAATAAACTGAAGTCTGTGGGGCCCTTTAGTACTATTATTGACTGCTGCTTCATAGTAGATAATTTTACTGTGGAAGCTGACTATGAGTTATATTGTATTTGGTTTGCTGACCGTTTTCGCGAAAGTACGAGTCTACTCGTAGTATATAAGCATAACTATGGGGTGGTTGGCTTCTGGGAAGAGATCTAAAAACTAATGCTGGCATAGATTTATAAAAAAATTTTTTGTATTTTTAACAATTAGTATGTATTATAAATAACCTTTTGAATAAAATTATATGGTTAAATTAGTTTGGCTTCGGGGACCCAAATCTTGAAAATTGCTGTGGCAATCAACGTGTTGATAAATACGTTTACGCAGTTTCCTATAAAGTAGCTCGTCATTGAAATTTTGAAAAAATTTAAACATCGTATCAAAAAATAGCATTGAACATAATTGATTTATAATTTTAAGATCTGTATGTTGGAATTTCTCTATCATTGGAATATGCAGCTGTCTCAGAAATATTTGATAAACACTAAGCTTGGCACCTAATAAACCCCCCTCTGCACCGCTGAATCAGCTTCAAGGTTATTTATGTTGAAAGTTTTGATAAATGCCCTTTACATTTTATCGTTCTCGAGTTATCATACATACTACCACACAGACACACATCATAGCCGATCTCAACAAACTTTATCAAACATCATAAAATGAGGTAATAATTCAATTTAGCTGTAATGAAAAAATTGTCGATTGCTTAACCTTCTATACCAACATACATGTATGTAGGTTGGAAGGTAAAAAGCCGTTAATAGATGCAATAACTGGTTTGCATACTCAACTATTGAAGAATAAAAGTGTATCTGAAACTCTTAATTATCACAATGATGAAATATGTTGACCTAGTTGTTATTTCTAGACAGGCACTTAATTAAAATGATTGCAAAATTGGCTAAAATAATGATTCAATACTAGATTAAAGACATTGAAATAAAAAATAAAAGCAAAGTATAACATATATGCAAGATTACAACTAAATTTATTATCAAATATATTTACAAATTAACTTTTAGTAATAATGGTAAACTAACCGTCAGGTTGTTTAATTCCGGGCGTCATAGATCTAAGAAAATCATCAGGTGTCATGTAAATTTCATGTTGATCAGATGATGAACCCTGGACTTGAAGCGTTGCAAAATAACGAAACACCTTGTCAGGTGTTGAATAATGTCTTATGCGGTTTTCATACTCAATTATCTGCAGCATCATGCAAAAGATTAGTAAAGAGAATTAGTAACTGTTTGTTAATGAAGGAGAAATGAAATTGGTTTAGCAGATTAGTGCAATTTTTTATTTCATACCAAAACAACAAGCAATCAAACTATCATAAATTTACCATCAGGTTGTTTCATTCCAGGAGTAATTGCTCTTAAAAAATCATCAGGGGTCATATAAATATCAGTTCCTTGTGAGTGAGTAACTTTTACTGTAGCAAAATAACGAAAAATTTTATCAGGAGTAGAGTAAGCTCTCATACGATTTTCATATTCTATAATCTTTTTAGCAGAAAATGTTTAAATGATAAAATTTTATAATTCAAGTAGTACTTACTTTACGGTCACGAAATCCAACTTTTTCCTTACGATGTTTTTTCGGTTTTTGATGTTCTTCGACACGACCTTCTACACGATCCCCTTCTAAAATAGACTCATCATGTGCCTTCACTGAAGGAAAAATCTTTGACCGTATCCTACAGAATAACTTCTAAATTATGAAAGTTTAACAAGCATACTTACCATTTATAGTTTATTAATGGCAACACGAATAATATAACTATAGCTGAATACCAATATTTTGTTAACCTGGGTACTGTTTCATATTGATGACCGAAGTTTTTGTAATTTTTTTTGTGTTCATAATAATCATTTTGATATTGAAGTGCAAAAAGAGGTCGAATTGGAATTTTCGAGGAATACACTCTAGAGGTTAAAACACCATACTTTAGCACATGCAAAAACATTATTTATTATATATTTTTTATTTCAGTAACATTTTGAGAAATTGTGTTAAACCGCAAATATCCTGGTTTTAAAAATGTATTTTTTAATAACTAGTGTGATTATAATTTAAA
Source organism: Vesta saturnalis (assembly GCA_036346205.1). NCBI lineage: Eukaryota > Metazoa > Arthropoda > Insecta > Coleoptera > Lampyridae > Vesta > Vesta saturnalis. Next base: position 1,355,476 of record JARFJB010002263.1, on the reverse strand, counting down.
GGTTGGCAACAGGTTATGTATAAAATGAACAAATCAAGACCATCTATATACAGTAGGTATTAGAACATTGCTTGTAGAAGTTATTCAACTACTGACAATGCTAGTGTGAATAGGTATCTAAGCAGATACAAAATAGAAATCTCACGAGTGTCTCGCGAATTTTTGGTTGTAATCGTAATAACGCAACCTCAATCTGTCTAAAAAATGGAAAATTAAAAAGGAAAACTAAAATCTACTGTAACCCAGGTCCCCACAATGCATTGTAGAGTACCGTAGCTTGAATCCTAGGTTACAGTAAATTATAGTTTTCTTTTTTATCTCGATGACAGCCAAAATTGTACGGTCGCGAGACACTCGTGAAATATCTGGGACCTTCCAACCTGCATATATATGTACAGGCTGTCCCAAATTCGAGGGCAAGCATGGGGATCTCGCTTATTATAAGAGATAGGATATAGGTTTAAATTCGGCACTTTTGCTAAATTCGATGCCGAGTAATAATCTGAAAAGAAATTTGAGCTAACTCGAATGGATTTGGTTTTATGCTCAAAAAACTAAAAATTTCGATTTTCGTTTTTCGCGTTTGTCCACCTTATTATTAGAAATTTTCAAAATTCGATTAAATATTATTAAGGCACCTTTTTACGAACAATACTAAACGGTATTAAAAATATTATGTCACGTTTCGTTTATTCTGAACTATAATCAGGTTTATTTTTTCTTATGGGGGTTAAGATATATTTTTATGTCGTTGGATGGAGAATGTTATGCTGATTTTAGCAATATATAACACTTTATGGTTTGATCGACTGCGAACTAAAATAATGAGAAAAATACGAAGAACAAGATTCCGCCTTCTTGGACCCAGCAAGGAATAATTACAGTAGTTCTGCTTATTTAATTTGTTAAACTCGTTAGAACATCCAAAAAAATATAAAAACATTTAAACAATTTAAAAAAAAACCATTAACGAACAACTCAAACAAGTATGTCTATGTAACACGGTCATAATAGCGACAACGCAAATTTATTGATAGGTAACAACAAAATAATTACACAGACAAACAAACAAAAATTATTATAATAAATGTTCGAACAAGTTTCCTCCTTCTTGAATACAGTAACGAATTCTTCTTCTACAATTGTTTACGCTTCTTTGAATGGTTCGCCTGGGAATTTGACGAAGTTCATTAACAACCCTATTCTGGAGTTCTTCTATATTTTGCGGTGGCGTCTTATAAATCATATTTTTTAGATAGCCCCAGAGGAAGTAATCTAAAGGGGTTAAATCTGGACTTCTTGCTGGCCACCTAAGTGGTCCCCTATTTCCCATCCATTTATCAGGAAATTCGCCGTTAAGATATTCACTTATTATCGCAGCATTATGAGGAGGAGCTTCGTCCATTTGCCACCAGAGAGTCCATCTTTCGTTTAGCGGAACATCATCCAAAAGGTCTGATATTTCGTGTGTTAGAAATGCGAGGTAGCGTTGAGACGTTAGGATACCTTCGTAAATAATTGGCCCAAGGAGCCCATCCTTCCAGATTCCAACCCACACATTAAAGGACCGGTGGCCTTGTCCTCGCATTTGCCTGTTAATTCGTGGATTTTCAACGGACCAGTAGTGCTCGTTATTACGATTAAACATTCCATTAGTGGAAAAATTGCACTCATCCGTCCAAATTATTTGATTGAGAAAGTTGCGATTTTCCAGCATTTTGGTATTAAGTTGGTTACAAAAATCCAACCGTCTCATATCGTCCCCAGGCCGAAGAGTTTGACTAACGTGTAACTTAAATGGTTTATAACGGTGTTGCTTTAACACTCGCCAAACTGTCGTTTTTGGCACTTCAATAGTTTCAATAGTCTATTTCTCTGGTAGATGTTGAAGGATTTTCTTGAACCTAAGATGGATAACATAAAGTCATAACTCTCCAAAAAAAATGTCTGCTGAAATTAGCAGTGAAGTGAGTGGAAATTCTTATAATTAGTATAATACTAACAAATAGTACCTGATGTAATATTTCTTCTTCGGCATCTCTGTCTAGTCTGCTACCACATGCATTTCGAGGTTTCTGAAAACATCCAAATTCTCGCAAATTTTAGTCTAATTATAAAAAAAATCTCTGGTTTGGTTGCTGCCTCTCCGGATATTCCTCTAAATGTCTTTGTTCTGCTCTGACACTATTTCTATTGCAGCTATAAAATATCCTTATCATGTCTCGTTTTTCTGAATTTGAAAACATTCTAAAGAAACTTGCAAATTTTAAAGCACTAACACGAAGGATCCTGCAGTTATTGCCCTTTTTACAATTAGAAAATGACATGACAAAAGCCAACTCCTGAGTTTTGTTTGATTCATGGGTATCGTTATAATGTAATATTTAGTTTTTACTTTAAGAGTATTTTAGTTCGCAGTCGATCAAACCATGAAGTGTTATATATTGCTAAAATCAGCATAACATTCTCCATCCAACGCCATAAAAATATGTCTTAACCCCGATAAGAAAAAATAAACCTGATGATGGTTCAGAATAAACAAAACGTCGCATAATATTTTTAATACCCTATTAGTATTGTGAATAAAAAGTTGCCTTAATAATGTTTAATCGAATATTGAAAATTCCTAATAATAAGGTAGTTTTTTGAGCATAAAACCAAATCCATTCGAGTTAGCTCAAATTTCTTTTCAGATTATTACCCGGCATCGAATTTAGCAAAAGTGCCGAATTTAAACCTATATCCTATCTCTTACAATAAGCGAGATCCCCATGCTTGCCCTCGAATTTGGGACAGCCTGAAAAAAAAAAATATATATATATATATATATATATATATATATATATATATATATATATATATATATATATATATATATAGCGCTCCTAACAAACAAGAAAACGGGATATATGCCAACTAACTTTAAAATATCGTAACGGCAAACATCATCCAATGACATACATTCTGTGACATTACTCTTTGTTGCAAAAACGGTATGTAGGTAATCTTTTTTAAAATATTTTGTTCAAACAACATCAAAATCGTTATGTGTCATTTACATTTTATGTTTTCAGATTTAATTTTTGGTAACGTGTCGAAGAAAACTGCATTCAGAAGCAAGAAACATTATAAAAAATGTAGTGGAATATTGATGAATACAGTGAATTTCTTTAGCATAAATAAGTAGTGATTGTTTTTACATTAATAGTTTAGTTATTCTCGTTCAAAATTACTAGCTGAAATGTAAATTCAATTTCTTGTTATGGTAACTCGACTTTAATCATTACTGATGCTATAGTTAAATTCTTACTGATTTATTGTTTTGTTAGTAAGATCAAACTGTTCTGTTTTTAACAATTAGGATCTGAATTTATCACTATATTATTATTATTAATGCAGCCTATAGGGATTTACATTTACCGCCAAAATCTTTTTACCATTGAATATACCTGAATGTAGTCAGCGGCATTATCCCACATCCCATTTTCATGTTTGCTTAGGAGCGCAAGGTTATGCAGTCGACTTTTTTTCACTCGCTAAATCAACTTACTATCTTATTTTACAATTTTTGGCCAATTTTTGCAAGTATCGGCCATGATATCTGGATGTGTGTGTGAGAGAGAGGATGTATGTTAGTACCCACGATAACTCCAGGACGAAAACACATACGTACTTAAAATGTTGTATCTAAGCTTGTTTAGCAATCTGCTTGGAGCTGATTAGATTTTGGGAGAAATTCATCCTCACAGAGGGGGCGGTTTATTAGACACAGTTTTTGCTTTCTATCAATTATTTCTAAAACAGCTGCATATTTCAAACCTTAAACATATCGATTAATTACGTTCTATGCAATTTTTTGATACTAGGCGTAATTTAGTGGCAAAAAATTCCTAAGGTAGAATTTGTTAGTTTTTTTTTCAATATCTGAATAACAATTAATTTTATAAGAAGTGTAGACATATTTTTTAAAGAAAATTCAATTTTACATAACTCTTCTTTATATAGTTTCTTAATATAACGCAAGGTAAGTCTAAAAATTAATTGAATATGAACGAAAATGGTTACTGTATTATTGATATATTATAGAAGCGGGCGGATTTGGAATTTTTTTTAAGTTAACAGTATTTACATACGTCTATTAGTCTCTATCTAACATGCAGCTTTAAACGTCATTAAGAGATAGATAATTGTTTTTGTTTTCACAATGTTGCCTATTTTGGCAAAGAACTTATTATAAAGGAGGTTGCATAATTATTTTAAAAAGAATGTTCATTTCTTTTAATTTTTATTTTGTACGTTGGAAGATCGAAATAAAAATGTACATGTACTATGTACATTTTGAGATTCATACAGTAAGTATATGATCTATTATTTATATCTATCTATTATGTCGTGACAGTAGACAAATAACTGTCCGGTAGTTGGACGATACCGTTAGTAGGGAATGCTACATCGTCCGGGGCACGATTTGGCCAGTAACCGGTTTGCTCGCTATGGTATTACTCAAGAAAACAATACAACTGCCTCGGATCGACCTGGCTACAAGGGGCGATCAAGGTCGAAACAGACAAGCCCCGTTGCTGATGACTGTGCAAGGAATGAATGACAAGTCCGTACGTGGAATGGTAGAGGTATGCATGGTAAATAATTTGAAATTGCGAATGTAATGTACGAAAAACACCTTGATATTCTGTGTGTATCGGAGACAAAGCGCAAAGGAAAGGATGCTGTGGAGATGGAGGATAGCAACCTGGCACTATGGTCAGGAGTTGAGACAGAAGTGCATGGCGCAAAAGGGGTTGGGATTATCATAAGTGAAAGAGCGAAAAGATGTGTTAAACAGTACGAATTGGTATCTCCCCGGGTAATATGGGGTAGAATGAAAGTGGAGTTTCGGAGGATTTTTCTTATTACATGCTATGCACCGGTGAGAACGCGTTCTAAGAAAGTTCGGAGACCAAACAGTCAATGAGAACGGTGAACACCTGCTGAACATCTGTGTGGAGAGAAGCCTGTTTGTATCCAATACGTGGTTTAAACATAAAAATGTGCATATGTATACATGGCAAAGAGGTGAATCTAAAAGTATGATAGACTTGATAGTGTATGATGAACGGCTTAGTAACGTGGTGAAAGACACAAAAGTAATGCGCGGAGCGGAGTGTGGATCGGACCACTTTTTGGTTGTATCGAGAGTGTGTTTAGGGCAAAAGTGGGTCTGGAGAAGGAAAGCAAACGTAGTGCGAACGTCCAGAATTAGGGTTGACAAACTAGTGGATAATGGTGCGAGAATGAAATACGCAGATGCTGTGAGTAAAGAGTTGAATCTGACCGAAACAGTGTGGAACGAACAAATAAAAGACACTGACGTTGAAAGTGCATGGATAAGCTTGGAAAACTCTGTTTTCAATTGTGCCGAGCGAATTTGTGGAAGAGTGACTGTAAGTAGACAGAAAAAATGTGCTTGGTGGAATGAGTCGGTAAAAAGGCAGTATGTAAGACAAAAAATGCGTACATGGCAATGATTGCTGCAAAAAATAAGACTGAGAAGAAGCGATTGTATGAGGTGTAGAGATTAAGAAATAAAGAAGTGAAGGAGGCAGTGAGAATAAGTAAAGAGGAAGTGATGGCTGTGGAAGGAGAGAAAATGCAGAATGATTTTGAGGGAAACAAAAAACTCTTCTGAAAATGGGTCAAAAATACAAAACGTGGGCCAAAACAGAACGCTGCAGGAGTGATGAATGCTAGAAAGGAAATAGTACGGGACGATTGTGAAGTGAGGAAATGCTGGTAAGAATATTTCGGAAAGCTGTACAGTAGTGAGGAAAGTAAGACTGAAGGGTTAAATAAGCAGAATATAGAAGAAATGATGAATGAAACTGAGAAGGATATTGGAATAAATGAGGTATAGAAAACGGTAGGAAGGTTAAAAAACAGCAAAGGAGCAGGCGTAGATGAAATCACTGGTGAAATGCTCAAGTATGGTGGTGCAAAGCTTATACGAAGATTGTGTGAATTATTCAATGTATGCAGTATGTATGGAAAAGTGCCGAGTGATTGGAAGAGCGCGATCATTGTACCATTGTATAAGCGTAAGGGGAACAAGAGTAATTGTAAGAACTACAGAGGAATAAGCTTGTTCAGCGTGCCTGGTAAAGTATTTGGAAGAATACTGAATGATAGAGTACGAGAAACTACACAAACTAAGATTTGGGATGTGCAGAGTGCCTTCATGCCAGGGAGAGGATGTGTCGATCAGATAGTTGCTCTCCAGCAGATGATCGAAAAGTGTTTAAAGGTGAAAAGGAAGTTGTACTGTGCGTTTGTAGATCTGGAGAAAGCATATGACAGAGTGAATAGGGAGAAGCTGTAGGAAATATTAAATGAATATGGCGTAAATAAAGGTCTAATAAATGGAATAAGGGCAGTATACAACGGTAGTCGGGCATGTGATAGGGTGAGAGGAGGTGTGAGTGAATACTTTAATATTAAGCAAGGAGTGCGACAAGGCTGTGTGATGTCACCGTGGTTGTTCAATGTATACATGGATAAATGTCCTAGACAAGCATGTACCGATACAAGTGGTGTAATGGTTGGTGACGAAAATTTACGACTTCTGGTGTATGCAGATGACACAGTCTTATTAAGTGACAGTGCGAATGAGCTGCAAACCGCTCTGAGGAAGTTTGATACAGTCTGTGAGAGCATAGACCTAAAGGTAAACGTGAACAAAACTTAGATTGTGGTATTCAATCGGGAAGGTGGAAAGGAGAGTAGAGTATTTACTCTGCAAGATCAAATTGTGGAGTAAGTGGACAAGCTGGTATATCTCGGTAGAATGTTTACTGCAGATGGTACAATTGAGAGCGAGATTGGACGAAGGGTCAATGCTGGAAGGAAGGTAATTGGAAGTATGTGGACGATAATGAGAAATGAAAGCATGAGTCTAGCTGCGAAACGAGCAATCTATTATAGCGTATTCGTCCCGTTAGTACTGTATGAAAGTGAGACATGGGTATGTCAAAAAAATGCACGATAGAAAAATAAATGCCGTGGGTATGAGATTCCTGAGAAGCGCATGTGGTAAAACGAGAAGGGACAAGATAAAAAATGAATGCATAATGAGGGAGTGTAGTGAGGAAAAGATGATGATGGATAGATATAGAAGTTGTACATTACGTTGGTTTGGTCACATTGGGAGAACGAACAACGCTAGATTAACGAAACAAATATATGTGGGTGAGGTTAGGGGAAAGGCCGACCCTTGTAGGCCGCGTAAAACTTGGCTAAATGTAGTAGAATCTATGATAAAGGAAAGAAAGATAAGGAGTTTTAAAAACAAAAGGGCATATCAGAGACTATGTATGAATCTTGCGGAAGCTAGGGAGGTATGCGGAGATAGGAAAGCATGTGAATTGTGAATGAAAAATAAATAAGAGGCAGGAATTGTTTTGCCTACCCCGCAAGGGAATGGCGTGAAGGTTAAGTAAGTAAGAAGATCGTGTAGTGTTCCACACCAGATATTTTAGGATAACTATGCAACCTCTTTTTTACACGTTCATAACATACAACATTGTAAAATCAAAAACTATGTCAGAATGGCGTTTAAATCTTCATGTCAGATAGAGATTAATATGTACATGTTAAAGCGGTAAGAAGTAATTTGACCCACTTCGTTTTAAATACAATATATTAGGAAAACTTTGGGTATATGGTCTAAAACAACAAAATTTAAAATTTCATTATAGTCTATATGTATTTTGAAATAATTTTATTTCTTCATCGGGACTAAATTATATGAATGAAAGGTGTGTATTTGCAAAAATGTAACATGGGACGAATGCGAACTATGTGAGTTAAGTATAAGTAAAATGTAAGAATAAATGTTAACAGGATGTGAATGAATGTAAAACTGGACAAAATGGAAGACCACGACGAGAAACGTTCTTTTAGACCCTATACCCAAAGTTTTCCTAATATACTGGATATACATGTTAACAAACAAACAAAGTGACCTTGCGTTATATTAAGAAACTTTATAAAGAAAAGTTATGTAAATTTAAATTTTCTTTAAAAAATATGTCTACACCTTTCTTACAAAAATTATTCAGATATTGAAAAAAATTGAACTAACACTTAAACCCTACGTTAGGAATTTTTTGCGGCTAAATTATGCATCGTGCCAAAAAAATTGCATAGAACATAATTAATCTATATGATTAAGGCCTACATGTTGGTATTTTTATATTTTTGAAATATACAGCTGTTTCAGAAATATTTGATAAAAATTAATCAGCTCCTAATAAACCCTCCTCGCCACCGCTGAATTTCTCCCAAAATCTAATCAGCGTCAAGCGAAATGCACAAGCTTAAATACAAAATGTTACGTACGTGGATGTTTTCGTTCTGGAGTTAAGGTGGTTACTGACATACATCCACACGGACATCATGGCCGATCTTGGCGAAACTTGGCCAAACGTTGTAAAATGAGCTAATAAGTCGATTTAACCGTAGTGAAAAGAAAAGTCGATTGCACAACCTTCTATACCTAGATATGTAGGTATATGTAGGTTGGAAGGTAAAAACAGTATTAGTAGTATATTGTTTGTCATATAAATAAAATACGTAAAAATCGTCTGGTGTTAAAAATCTATATCCTAGCTTAACCTTGACCGCTTTCTGTAGATTTCTAAGTACTGTTGCCATGTTTACGTTAGTGGAACATCAATAAAAATGTCTAATCTAGAGATTTTTTTTTTTTTTTTATGATTGTGGACCTGAACAGGCTAAATAAGGCCTATCGTGCTAAAGCACTCAGGAACACTTAGGAGGATGGATAGAGGGATAATTAATTGCCAATAGATGCTTATGAACAGCTACCTTAAATTTTCTCATATCATAAGTGAGAGGAAAACAGGAACTAGGGAGATCATTCCAGAGTTTAGAAGCCGTGTAGAAAAATGTGGATTACGCCCGTTTGGTACGACAAGTGGAGATTTGTACTGCATACTGATGATGTGAATGAGTGAACCGAGTGTTTCTCGAAAAGATAGCCCGAGATGGTATCAAAGAATATAATTCAGCAGCACAATAACCGTTGTAATAACGATAATACAAAGAAAGAACTGAAGCCATCCTTTTATGCTCAAGGGACTGCATTTGAGAAGTTAACGACGGGTCATTTATAAGCCTAATCGCTCTCTTTTGAATACGATCAACGATATCGAAAGTGTATTGGGGAGCACTAACCCAGAGGTGAGAATTATATTCCAGATGAGGCCGAATTTGGGCCTTATACAGCAGAAGGAGTTGTCGAGAGGTAAAGTACTGCTTAGATCTGCACAAAAAGCCTATTTTACGAGCAGCTGTTTTGGTAGCTGACACAATGGGTTGACCACCCATGAGAGATTTGAAGATACAGTCATACCCAACAGAGTAATAGAGTAATAACTAAAATAGTAATTACATAAATGTCAATTAGAAATAAAATTTATTTAAATTCATTCCAGTTGATATATACGTTTAAGTTTTAAAATAGTGTTCAAACAATAGCTTGCCGCCAAAGCCCCATACTTCCGCTCATCCATTTTCTTGAAATTTTTGTCAAGGGTACTTATTGATATGTTTAATATAAACATGGAATCAAAAATAACTACATTTTTACCATTTATGCGATAAAAATAGTTTAAACAATATCGAAGTACTTCTCTCCAATGCAGTTTTGTTGAAATGGAAATAAAATGGCTATCATCCATGAGGTACTGTCTCTTGCTCGTTACTTTTTTTTTTAGTTGGTAGTTTACCAAATTTTGATTACTGTGTTACAGAAAATATTCTACTTACAATTTCTGTAACAACTAATTATAGCCATATTGCCAGCTATTGTTTAAACAATGTTTATTGCATACATGTTAGAAATGTAGTTATTTTTGATTACATATTTATATTATACATATCAATAAATATCCTTGACGGAAATTTCAAGAAAATTGAACGAGCAGAAGTATATAGCTTCTGGCCGGCAAGCTGTTGTTTTAATACTGTTTATTTCAAAACTTAAACATGTAGAATGCATTTCAATTAATTTTATTGCTAATTCACGTTTATGTAATTACTATTTTATTTAATGTATAGATTAGACATTTTTTTAGTGTTCCAATAACGCAAATATGGCAACAATGCTTAGAAATGTATAGAAAGCGGTCAAGGTCAGTTAGCTATTTTATACCAGTTAAAAAGCACTAGTGTGTTTTATTTATAGTGTAGGGTGATTGTTCCAGTAATGGACACCCTTGCCTGAAAATGAGCATTAATTTAAAAAAAAAACTCTAAGATTCTTTGGTTTAGTAGCTACGTAGTTGTGTTGCAGAGGTTTGTGACGTTTTGTGCAAAGATAAGAGACAGAGAAGATGGGAAACGTAGGTAAGACGAGTATAATAAATACTAACCCAAAAAATGAACGTATGTTTACATCTGAAGCACCAGAGAGCGCCCTAGAATTCCAAGAGAATAACCGCGAAATTTAATTTCTCCACTAATCAGATATCAGGCGTATTTTTTTAGGATTTAGGAAAATGAAGTTTTGAGATAAACAAAAAAAAGGTTTGTAGTAATAACGTAGATTATATTAAAATATTTTGATACAGTTATACATTCACAGTTCATTTTAACTAATATTATTTTCAATCTCACTATATTTAGTAATAATAATAATGGTTTAAATGAATTTAAAAAAAAAGGCTGTTCTTGATGTCTTTTTTCAAAGTTTTTTCATTGAAACACGACGAGAGAAGTACTGAGGAATAGATTTTGCATAATTTTGTTAAATTTAAAGACAGCACTTACCTCGTTTACCATTAAATCCTTGCTCAAGATCAGTAGGTTTAATGAAGGTTACGTCATGAATGATTACTTTTTGTTTCTCAACCCCAACAGAAGTTCCATTCAGCGGTGGACAAGAATTTGTTTTTAGTAACACCCTGGGATATAATGTTTTGAATTGCTCGGGTGAAAAATGAGCACTACAAACTCTGTAACTTTTTCCTTCCAACAAATCACGGCGTCCAGAAAACTGTATTCACTTTGTAGCTGTACATAACAAGTAAACAATTCTATAAATACATCAGGGAAAGCATAATAAGCTGTTTACTTACAAATCAGCATTTTTTGGCAAAGTAATCCCTCTTTTTATTGTTGCCGCAGGTTTGCACTATGCAATAAGAACTGTGACTCATGATTAATTACTTATTAGTAACGAAACGATATGAAATTTTGTTTATAAATAACGAAACATGTGCAGCGTGATGCACATAGGTAAAACGAAATCAAAAGTTCCAAAATATAAATTAACTAACACTAAAAAGCACAAAAACTATATACATAAAGATATTTACACGTAACAAGATAAAAAACAGAATGAATATTAAATATAACGAGATAACAAACAAATATAACAATTCAAGCACGATGTTTACATAAGCGTCATAAACATATGGTAGACATGTAAACAAAATTTTAGTTTCCTATAATTATTTGTTATCGACTTGTTTGTGGGAACACCTGAAGCGGTAGATGTCGCTACATTCGCATTGGTCGCTACGTTTCCCACCTTTTTTACTTCCTAATCTTTGGTTTTGTGATTTGATACCATGAGTCAAATATATATTATACACAATTAAAAACACGAGATTAAAATGAGTTTTTTCAGTAAGGTGCCCTTTACCCAAACACGAATTTCAACAATATACCAGTAATGGACTCTGAGGGGCCCATTACTGAAGTAAAGAAATGTAGCAATAGACACCCACCTAATTTAAAAATAAATACCTAGGTATGCATCCTATTAAGACGATGATTTAGATACCAGCCTGAAGTTACATTGATTTTTTTCAAGGACATTCGCTTATGGAATAGTACCAACCTAATGAAAAATAATAAAATAACTAAATAATCCGGCTTGAAGTTACATTCGACTTTTTTTAAATATATCAACGCCTTTATTTCATATGATAAAGTGATGTAATTAGTCGTAGTCAATTCGAAAAATTCACCTCGATGTCGGCAATTGCGCGTATACAAATACAGAAGGGGTGAATTCAAAATTAATTTACACAATTAGGGCGAATTTTGGAAGAGGAGGATTATTCGAACAAGGTGGCACATGCATCCACCTTTAGTGGCCTAAAAGCTGTTTTTCGAAAAGTACTCCACAATTCGAAAAATTAATCTCGATATCGGCAATTGCGCGTATACAAATATAGAAGGTGTGAATTCAAAATTAATTTACAAAATTTTGGCAAATTTTGGAAGAGGAGGATTATTCGAAGAAGGTGGCACATGCACCCACCTTTAAGACGTTATAGGCCGTTTTTCGATAAGTACTGCACAATTCGAAAAATCCACCTCTATGTCGGCAATTGCGCGTATATAAATATAGAAGGCGTGAATTCTAAATTAATTTACAAAGTTTGGGCGAGTTTTGGAAGAGGAGGATTATTCGAACAGTGACAAATGTCCTATAGGCCGTTTTTAATTATGACGTCATAATTCTGTCAAAATTAATTTAGAATATTTCTTATTTTAAACATTTGATTTATGATTTGGAAATATTGGGAAACATTGTTCTCTTAGCTTTTATTTAATCAAACTGTGATTAGTACTACATGTATTCGAATTCAATTTGGTTATTCATCACGCTTAATAATAGTTTACGAAGACATGCTAATTATTTTTATTGTACCCCACAGTTGGTTTAATTCGTTCACTAAGGTTATGGTAGGTTTTGTTTAACGTTACGACACAGTTTACAGTAGGACTCCACATGTTATATGCAAATATGTGTCGAACGTGTTGCAGTTTTACTGTATTATCCTAGGTTACTGTAGTTTTAGTTATTTGTTATGATGAAGCTTGAAATAAGGCTTCATATGTACTATGATGTGCCAAAGTACACAATATTTATTGATCGCTTTGTACATAGGTTTCCACATTACCTTGGTGTGATATTTGGTTTGAAAATTCAAATTTCACACAGAAGGTGATATGTTCGACGCGTTGCTCCTATGTTTTGACTGGGGGAGTTCACCGTTAGTTCGAGAGCTTGTTGGACATAACAACCGCAGTTGTATACGGGGAGGAGGATAATCGGTCCACTAACTCCCGTACTAGGTAGCTATATTTCCAATTATAGGGTGTACATTCCATGAAGACTAAGAGCGGTTGCAAAATTTGAAGTGTAACCTTTCGGCTACCATAACCTCTTCAGTTGCATTCTCTATACAAATTATGGTGTCCATTCCATGAGAACTAAGAACGATTGCAAAATATGAACTGTTACAACCCTTTGGCATAAACACATATAGGACGTATTCACAACGATAGACTACACAAGAAGCAAGTAAAAACAAAGAAAAGACCTACTAGTCTGGCGAAGTCATTCTGCGATATGTCTGCAACACATTGATCATGTAACCATCTAAAACAAGTGGAACATTGGACCCAACGATATGACATCTTTGATTGTCCTCAAAACCACACGTTAAATTTCTTGATTTGATCACTTGATTTGATTGCTTGATTGATTTGATTGAGATTGATTTGATTGAGATTAATTTGCGGATGATCGACTGTGCAAGTAGGGTCAAAGTTAATGTTGGCACAGACAACAACAAGTCAGAGGAAAAAGAAGATATAGTTGAAGATCTAAAAGTTGATGATGCTGCTGCTACTGAAACATGAGATGTGTTTTTTATGTAAACCTAAAAATAGTATTACTTATAATAAATGATTAAAAACCCCTTTATCTTTTTAGTACCGGTAATATCCAAGATGCTTTGATAGAAGTCGATTCAGAGTAATGGCTTGAATCCACATTCATTAGTTTGAAAATACACCACTAGGTGCCGCCACAAACATATAAACAAGAGTTTGTATGTAGGGGTAGGATTTTGTGACAAATTTAGGAGTGCTAATGGTATCTTATGCGATACTATGTGGGCCCCATACTATTTCCAATTTCCCTACCATAACAGTTAAATCTACTTTTTCCAGGGACCAGACAAGGGGCGAAGACTAGAGAACAAGTTCCGGAGGCCTGTAGTTGACTTATGAGATAGTATGAGGGTCCTCTTATTAGAATACTATTTTAAACTTCTAGTTTTCCTACCAAGGGGCAAAGACCCGACAAGGGCAGTGGCCCTAGAATAAGTTCTCGAGGCCTATACCTGTCTTATGAGATAATATGAGCCCCCTATTAGAATACTATTTCAATTTTTATGCCATGGCCGACAAAATGGCCGGTAAAACAAAATTCCGGCAAGCCACGCCACAAAACGGCCGCTACCAATTGGAAACGAGAGGGCGTACCTGGGCGGAGTCTATGGACCAGGCGGCGTAGCCTACCCTCAGGCCCTCCAATCAAACATTGTATGCACGCGCAGGGCTTAACATCCAGGGGCTGGACTGCCAAAAAGGCTCTAAATACTGCCAAAAGGGCGCTAATTACGGGGTAAGTATCATAAATACAGCATCAAGGGGTTGAAAATGTTATCAAGGGGTTGAAAATGGCTGCGCGAAAAAACCGACAAAAAAAGGATCGGGAGAAATAGGCGGGACCACGCCCCCACTCTGACATATGCGCGCAAGACCTTACTACTACCCTCATAACTTTTTTTCCTGTGTGGGGCTCATTGTACTAATGTGAGCCCGCAAATCGCAAGGTTTCACACATACCATAGCAACGTGACTGATATTTAAATTTTCATTGGTATTACTAATATTAATAGTAAACTAGTAATTAAAATGTTTATATATATATATATATATATATATATATATATATATGTACACACATACATATTACGATGAATATAAATTTTTATTGAGATACCAGCATTAGTATATCGTTATATGTTTAAATTGTGGGGCGCCATCATCAAAATATTTGATGAAATATTAAGACATCTGATAATTATACTTGCCGACTAGCTTCATTGCCGGTATTCGTACTGGGGTTAGAGTTCAATAGCATGTTTAGTTGAATCTATATTTATACTTTAATTCCTTCCAAAATAAGTTCAATTATAAATAACTAATGATTCAAAACATGTGTGATATTAGATATTGAGCATTATAAGTAGCTATTTTGCAAGTTACACGCATGCGAGTTCCATAGATAACCTTTGTAATTGTACATGAACAACATAGATGATGGAATTGCTAAATTTAAGGTAAGTATGTTTTTTTTCTATTCAAATAATACTGAATTATCATAAATTTAAAATTCAAGTGCACTATATGAAATTACATTACATCACTATTCAACGTACTAACCTCAATTTCTATTAAAACTTATAATAATTCAATTTCTATTAAGTTAAAAAGGATCGTAAACTCACATATTGTAACAACCCATTTTTAGTTGTATTAAAATATACCGTTATTTATATTCTTCGTTCATTTAGTTGTAAATATAAGAAAAAGGCTTAATTTGCATTTTGGTGTAACTTCAGTGCATATCTTCTTAAAGGTCTATACTCCCACTTCTTTAAATTATTTTTTTTATGCTTATATTTTCGAGCAGGCGTCATCTTCTGACTTCCTAAGCGTCCATTTGTTCATTTCTGGTGGTACGCTGTTCGATGCAGAAATTCATTTTTGGGTTTCCATCTAAATTTTGTAAAAAGTGTTATTGATTTAATGGTAAGATATATTTAACTCCTAATATTGAAATTTAAAATATTTGCTCTTTGCAGGCACTTATTTTTTTTTGCACATTTAATTCTATTTTAATTACCTTTTAATTCTACTTTTACGTACGCTTTCATTTTATGATTGCGTTTTGCTTTTAATGCATATCTAAATTTTGATTACATTTTTTTAAACGAACTTTCGAGAAAATGCAATAAACGGATTCTTCTATTTTATGGAGATAAATTTATAAGAAGGAAAATTCAACTCTTGGTACGGTTTATAACGAACAGCATTGTTATTTTGAGATATTGCGCAATATTGGTGCAAAGATGACATCGCCTTTGGTTTACATTTCCGTAATCGTTTATATACCAGAGGTTATTAAAAAGTTAGTGTACAAAATTTTACGAATAGGTATTTATATCCATGATTTAGTAATTTAAGGCTATTACAATTAGTTTTTAAGATATATTTTATATAACCCTAAATTTAACTGTTAATAAACATAGTCTGTATATTTTTTATTTTTTACATTTTGATAAAATTTTTATTGTAAACCTCGGTTTAGTTATTCCGAGCATAATTAAAAAATAACTTGGCGCCCGAGATCATTTTTATTCGTGTTACATTGCAGTTTTTTTTATTGATGTAAAGTGGAAATAACAGCATAAATTGTGGTAATTAAGCAAAACAAAAGATTGAACCGCCCTACTTTAATCAACCGACTGGGACAAAGGAATTATTTGTGAACAGGATGTATCTCGAGTTAGTTTAACGATCTGTCATGAGAACATTTTACAACCAATTTATTTATTATTAAATTTTACACCATTTACACTATTTACAACTCTACATTATAATATTAACATCACGTCCTTTAAGTTGGACTGCTTCCCCTTGACGGCGTTACGCTTTCAACTTGGCTTTGCTTTGGATGCCAGTAAATAATTCCCATGATGAATGATCTGCAGCTCTGCA
Organism: Vesta saturnalis; assembly: GCA_036346205.1. Lineage (NCBI taxonomy): Eukaryota > Metazoa > Arthropoda > Insecta > Coleoptera > Lampyridae > Vesta > Vesta saturnalis. Next base: position 1,338,808 of record JARFJB010002263.1, on the reverse strand, counting down.
TATTCTTCAACAGCTACAATTGTATAATTATTCTGCAGCATTGGCAATTCATTTTATCGAAATTGATGTGTGCATTGTATCGCTTACATTTGGAAAACAGAAGCACTTAACGTTAAAAAAAATTATTATTTTAAAAAATAATAGCAATAATTTTATATTAATTTCTCTCAGTTAGGTTTTGCCAATACACGGTTTATTTATTTCGATTTAAAAATTTAATGAAAAGTTATTTCAATTTAAAATTAAAACACGAAATCATTTCGTTAACAAAAGAATTTTATTTACAATCGAAAATATTCACACGTTATTATTTACATCTGTTTTATATTAACAGAAGCCCGTTATAAACATGCGATAACCACATTTATTATTTAATTTACGATTATAACAATTTTCGTTTGTTTGAGATGTTTTCACTTTTTAGGTTATCCGATTCTTTTACCGAGATTAATTTTAAATTTGACATGCATTTTAACGCATGAGTAGACAGAGAAAAAATTCTTATGTAAATTTAAATTTTTTGAAAATGTAAAATTTCTATTTTTAGTCGTAGCTTTTTTATTTATGGACCAATTTAAAAAATAAAGGCATTTTCTGTGATTCATACCTAATTCTAAAAACTATTTTTACTTAAAACTAAATTACTCTGTTCCACAGAAAAACTAATAACAGAAATGGAATCAGTGACTCAAACTACACAAGTTCTATCCCAAGTTTCGATAACTTTCCAGTATAACCTCAATTTTCAGTTTTTCCATACAATTTACACTTATAATGTTAAATTTGATGTGAGCACTTTCGAAGCACTTGATTAAGTAAGTTTACTTCATTATCTTTATACTTTTGCACTTATATCACTCTGAAGTTTTACAAAACCTTTTAATTTTAGCCTTTTTAAGACATCGATGTCCATATACATATATGTCTAACTATGTTGAATAGTAAAACTTACAATCTCTTTGTTTCAGAATAGAAGATCGCTGTGGTATAAACTGGATTATGCATGTATACTTAATTACAAGCATATTATATAATGAAAATGTGTTTTTAAATTCCGACATTGCTCGGACATTCATAGAATGAACTTTTTTTGTGTCATTTAATTATGTTCATGTTTTAATGTCATTGAAATTGGAACTACATAGCTAATAACTTGCTCTGTAACTACTTATGTGCCTAGATTTAAGTTATGTTATAATTTTGCACACTGCGCTTTACCACATGTGCACGTTTTATTTGAATACAATTATGTTGAATTATATTTGCTGTTCACCAACACATTGAACAAGTGCAACTGGACATTCTGTTTCTATCAGAAACACAAGTCTCCCCTGGAAGCACTGCTTTATCTGACCTGCAATTTTGCGGCGTAAAAAGTCTATTTACGAGCCACACAATGGCGGTTTGGAATAGTGAAGAAATTTTAAAGTTTATAGATTTGTATCAAAATGAACCAATAATATGGAATCCTAAACATGAACAACATAAAAATAAGAACAAAGTAAGTAACTTGCTTTTATGTCTGAATATGGCTGAAAAACAAATAAAATACTTATTTAAAAATTAAAGTTTAAATCGGTCAGCAATGAAAGAAATGTTATAATTTATGTAATCTGTTATTTTCTATTTAAAGATTAATGATGCTTGGAATCGTATAGCTGATAATGTGCATGTACCTGTAAATGAACTAAAAAAGAAAAAAGAATCGCTAATGGCTACCTTCAGATTGCATCATTAAAAGAAAATGCAGTCCATAAAATCAGGCATGGGTGAGGACGAGGTTTACAATCCCGTTTGGCCATTCTACGAAGCCTTTGTATAACTTTTTAAAGGATGTGTATGAGTGCCGCAACCTAATTAACACCGAGGATAATAATGTAAGTAAAACAACATTTTTATTGTACACAAAGTTTAATTATCTACGAGTTCTATAAAAATAGTTCATAAAATCCAATCGTATGTCTGTTGCAATACGCGGGGCTCTACGAGGTAAAGTCAATAATGGCAAAAAAGCATTATCTCTATTATTTCTCCATACACCTGGCCGAATGATTTCTCCGGTAGCATTATCAAATGAACCTGGGGGTGTATAAGTATTCCGAGAAGTGTTACTATTTCTCAAAAAATTATGTAGATACAGACAAGTCATCGAAACAATGGAGGCTTTCGTGGGTTCTAGATTCTGAATTTGTCAGACAGTATACCAAAAGTATTTTCTACTTTTACCCGAGAACGGGACAATTCTTGATTAAATATTCTTTCCGGAGACCCTAGTGCGTAATGACTTGGAAAAGGTTTCATTACATGGGCACTGAGAGCGAATGCGCCATCGCCTAAAAATACGTAAGGCATATCCTTATCACCATTAGGTAGCGGACTAGGAAGGGGTAAATTCAAACTGTTAGATAATAGTTGTCGGCATAAAACACTTTGATTAAATACTCCGCCATCACTTATTCTCCTCTGAGAGCCTACATCGGCAAATATAAAACAGTAATTACTGTCTACCACTGCTAGTACAACGATGCTAAAAGTTCCTTTATAGTTGAAATATTCCGATCCCGAATGTGAAGGTGACTATATAGTTATGTGCTTCCCATCAATAGCTCCAAGGCAATGGTGGTAGCTAAACTCCTGTGACGTGGAAATCCATCCTTCTGCAGTTTCAGGCATCTGAAATAAAATAAAAAGAAATGAATAATATAATAATAATAATAAAATAACAAGATAAGATAACAATAACCTAAAGTTTTATTTTCTGTTACAGGCCTCGCAACCGACTATAATGAAGAGGAAACAAGCACGGATACAGACTTAAACTCTCCTGTACCTGAAACCAGCTGTCACTCCGAAATTCCACCTGGGAGTAGCAGCAGTTCCGAAGTTAATAAAATAAAAGTCCCGGTTCTTAAACGCCGTGCGAAAGACCCGCCAGAATTAGCAGACGCCGGTAGGGAAATGTCAAATGCTTTTACCACACTAAACAAGGTACTTAACAAAAAAATTGCAACACAAGATGATGAATGCGAATTGTACGGCAGACTCCTCGCAACAAAATTGAAAAAATGTCCTAAGAACGAACGAGAATTATGTTGGAAATAGACAGCATGATATTGAACAGACGTCGAAACAAGCAAAATACGCACAATAATTCGTACCCTTATACCACTCGTCCAGGCTCTTCACAAAGTTCGGATAAATCTGAATGGTCATACACATGCCCTTCACCACACAGCCGTCCTCCATCAGCAGACGTAAGCCGTTCAACTATCAAGCAGCACCTCAACGGCTTTAAATACTTTCCGATAAGATGGTACCTGTCCAAATCACTCAATCAGGTCCATCATCAAATATACAGGCACAGTCTGATGAAACGTACAATGATTCTTTGCAATCTCAGTCAAGCCAGTTTTCAAATAGTCTATATGAGGCATATACAAATGCATAAAAAAATTCAAGAAAAAATGTACCTATGTATGTATTAATAAATGAATGAAAAAAAATATGAATAGTTGTATTTACTTACCTTAATCATATCTTTCAGAACTTCATTCAGTGCCAAACAGACTTCAATTATTATGCGCGAGATAAGTGGATTTGATATTTTAAACAGATAGTGTAAACTTCTGAAGCTATCTCCAGTAGTTAAAAATCTTAACGTCAATGCGAGTCGTATTTTTACTGGTATAGCTTCTCTCCAGTCAGTGTCATGTTTTGCCACCATTGGAGAAATTTGTTGTAGAAGATTCTCAAAATCAGCATATGACATCCGAATGAAATTATCGAACTCCCCAGACGGTTCTGCAAGACGCTCAGCAAGTTGGTTGTTCATAGTCTCGCTAAAAGGAGCAATTTAAAAAAATACATCAAATATTTTTACATGCTATGATACAGACACACCTCTTTCCCTTCATTCACTATAATTAAGTTCATGTTCATATTGTAAAAGTCAACATATGCAAACTGGATGTATTTTTATAATTACCTTGTCCTGTTTCGATGAATGCTCAGCATCCAACACCTTCTTTTGCGCCATTTTTTTATCACTTTGGTTTGGTGCACCTTTCGATAAAAATTGAACGCGCTGTACAAATACATTGCCGCGGCTGCGATAGTCTCCACATCCATAATCAGAGAACACCCACCACGAAATCTATAGTCGTCAAATGGCCAATGCAGACTGAGCAACTCCACCAACGTGTAATCACTGTTCTTTGGCCCTACTTATTGGTCCAATTCATTAGCCCAACTCATTGGCCCAACTAGTTGGCCAAACGTGTACTGGGGCCTTATAAATGTGAAGTATGTGCGTGTACCGAGGACAACGTAGGTTGTAAGACTTTGGAAAACAACAAATTTGACGTGATTTGGTTCAAACATTCTGGGCCCCAATTTATGAAATTCTACTGTTGTTTGTATGGGACTCTCAATGATAACAACTTCCAAGATCTTTTTGATTACCTTAGTCTGAAAATAGACTACCTCTTATCACAGTTTCCATCTTGCGATATTTCAATTTTGGGAGATTTTAATGCCTACAGTTCCAATTTGTTTCAATTTTCATCTACTACTAATCCCGCAGGTCATAGTGCAGAAACATTTGCTGTATCCTGTGATCTCACACAAATCATTTCCGAACAAATCAGAATCCCTGACAACCCTAACCATACTCCACATCTCCTGGACCTATTCCTTATAACTAACCCGCTTGTCTATAAAACAAGAGTCCTTTCCCCACTTGGTCAATCAGACTACTGCCTAATCGAAATAACTTCCTCTGTATCCAATCCCACTGTTATTCGGAAAACAGATAGAACTATGTGGTGTTTTAAATCAGCTAACTGGAGCGAACTGCGAGATTTTTTTGCACCCTTCCCCTGGCGTGAGTATTGCTTTAAAAGGTCCTCCTCTTCAAAAATTGCTCTTTCAATAACTGAAGTTATCCTGATGGGTATGGAGTTATATATTCCCAAAAAACATAATCGTGTAGGTCATGCCCGTTCCTAACCCTGGTTTAATAGGGCTTGCACTGATGCATTATCGCAAAAGCATAAACTCTATATCAAATGGAACTCAAATCTATCAAAAATCACGCCAACTATATTGCCGTAAACAATAGTTGCAAAAGTATCGCCAAGGGCAAAAAGATGTTTGAAGAACGTAAATGCAAAGAATTAGTCTCATGTCCTTTGGGTGGTCGTAAATTTTGGTCATTAGCTAAAGCCATCAGTAAAAATTTTAGTACATCTTCCTTTCCTACCATGACGTCTCGTGACGGAGCTGTAGTAGCTGATCCTGCTGAAAAAGCCAACCTCTTTGTCGATTACTTTGCATCAAATTCACGTCTCACTGATTCTGGTAAAACTGTGCCGTCGCCCAAATCTACCCCATATGCTATTAAACCAATCCACTTTCGTTACAAGCTCCTGGAATTAATTATCAATAAACAAGGCGACTTGCCCTGACGGTATTCCAGCTATCGTCCTTAAAAAATGCTACACCGAGCTAGTACCTGTATTGTCCAAACTCTTTTCCATCTCCATGTCATCTGGAGAGTTTCCCTCATCGTGGAAGTTGGCAAATGTCCAGTCTATTCCTAAAAAGGGCGACAAAACCGATCCCTCAAATTATCGACCAATAGCTATCACTTCCATTCTGTCGAAGAAAGCCATCGACCACCAACTACTTTCGTTCAATAAACTTTTAAACGACCACCAGTATGAGTTGAGAGAGTCGTTCAAAGGGGGTGATCTTCTTTCATATGTGACCCAACTTTGGAATAACACATTAGAGAGGTCCGGTGAAACAGTCGTAGTAGCTTTAGATATTTCAAAAGCTTTTGACCAGGTTTGGCACAAATGCCTACTTGCCAAGCTCACTTCGTTCGGCTTATCCTATTCGCTCATCAATTGCATATTCAGCTTTCTTGACAAAAGACGTATACGCGTTGTCGTCGATGGCTTCTTTTCGAAAAAAACTACTATTAACGCGGGAGTACCCCAAGGATCAGTGCTAGCTCCCACACTTTTCCTGCTGTACATAAATGACCTCATTTCCTCAACAACTAACCCGATCCATTGCTTTGCGGATGACAGCACTCTACATTGTAGTTCTTCTCAGTTTTCCCACAACAATAAGTCTAGGCAGGACGTTAAGGTGAAAATGGCAGCCTCAATCAACAGTGACTTAGAACGTGTGCTTGAATGGGGAAGGAATAATCTACTCACGTTCAACGCCGACAAAACGCAGTGTTGCCTTGTGTCCGCCAAGAAAGACCGATCATTTCCTGCTGTAAATATGAATGACTTAGATCTCAAGTTGTCAAACTCTATTTCTATGTTAGGGATGTCCGTATCATAGAACCTTTTATGGGTTGACCACATTTTGTCAGCCAGCAAAACAGCTGCCCGTAAACTGGGTTTTCTATACAGATCTAAACAGTACTTCACATTGCAACAACTTTTACTGTATAAGGCACAAATTCGACCTCATCTGGAATACAATTCCCACCTCTGGGTCAGTGCTCCCCAATACGCCCTTGATATGGTAAACCGCAGGTTTATAAATGACCCGTCTCTGACTTCTGAACTGCAGCCTCTTAGCATAAAAGAATAGTTCCGATTCTTTCCTTGTTCTATCGCTATTACCATGGCAAGTGTGCCTCCGAAATACACTCCTTAATACCTTCGGCCAAATTGATGTTTTTAAAAAAACTGCACTTCCTTAAAAATTCTTAATGCTATACGTGCGTTTTAGTTATGCGCTCAAATGCGTCACATGAAGTGAGTTTTCGCCGATGCAGTTTTTGAGATATTTTGAAAAGTTCAAGTTCACTCGGCCTCCCCTACCCCCATTAAGCATTTCACTGTGTATGACATATGACGATAATTCTTTGAGGTGTTAGAGGTCGTGCTGGAGGTCCGGGTTCAGGAATTTTTTTCTCGATCTTTGTCTTTCTTCTCCCTCTTCGAGGAGGTTCCAAACTTTCATTGAGTGTACGTCCTTCTTGAATTTGTTCGAAATTTCGCCGCAGTGTATCGCATTCTCTATATGGGATTCGTTTAAATTTAAAATGTAAAATAACAGTATCATATTTTCACTTCTTTCCCCTCAGCCATCATTTACTTCACGTAGTGTTAATTATCATTGCTTGAAAATGAAACTAGTAATAGTTTCGAAACATGTCGCTTAAAGCTTAAGATATCATCGCTTAAACATTATTCAAATTTTACCTCTGCTACTGTTGTTGCTTGTAGTTTAAATACTTATAAAAACATAATCGTCATACATTAAATTGGAAAAGGGTAGGTTGAAAGTATTTCATTATTCACTATGTATGTTGATGCCAACTTATCCCAGTAATTATGCGCTAAAATGCCTCACTTGATTAAAATTTTGCGTCACTCACGTATGACCATAACGAAACATAGAGGATGGGTAGAGCCAAATTGATGTTTTTTTTTAAAAAAACAAATTGATAACAATTGTTAATAGTAAATGATTGCTATGCGGTCGAACCTAGAAAGAAATATTTACCGACTAAAAACATAAAAATACGATTTTTTTATTTCAAACTTCGTATTTAGGCTTCATTTGCATTTCTAAACAATTGTTTCTTATAAACATTTTATCTAAAGTAATAAACAATACTACCTCTCCCTTACTGTAATTTTATGTTTTGTTAATTTATAAACACCCTGTGCATCAGACCTAAAAGGTTACCAAATTTTAATATGCCAAACTCATTTTTTTGCGAATGACTTTTGACTAAAGATTGACTTTTTGTCGTAAAACTCAATTGATGTCCAACAATTTTCAATAATCGAGAACGCGACTAAGGTGATTGTCACATGAGCGTTTGCTATAAAGTGTAAATAAATATACTACAGATTTTCTTTGTTTTGGTTATAATTTATCAGATGTTGGAACACTCGGAGTGGATATTTAACTGAGTTTAACACCGTTGCAGTTTTTTTAGATATTTTGAAAAACATTTGAGGAGGTTCAAGTTCACTCATCTCCTCCCCCCATTAGGCATTTTACTATGTGTGTTGATGCCAACTTATCCCTGTAGTTATGCGCTTAAATGCGCCACCTGATTCCCATTCACACCATAATTACGCACTCAAAATTCCATCGTGTCACACTAAATGGGCTCAATCTACATTTTTCCACACGGCGGCCAAATTTTATATGTATGTATATATATATATATATATATATATATATATATATATATATATATATATATATATATAAACTGTAGAAATTGTTTTTAATGAACGAACAGAAGTTCAACACAATAATCATTAACAGTATTTAATTAAAGTTAACCTTTTAAAGTACATTAAAAGATTAACTCGAGTGGGAATTGATCCAACGACCTCTCTGTGTTTGTGTATGGTTTGTGATCAAAATGGTAGAACTGCCGCTAGGGAACGCGAAAGAAGATTTCCGGAACGTCGTAATCATCAAACATTCGGAGCGGCATTTAATTGCCTAAAAGAAAATGATACGTTTCCTAAATCTAAATCAGAACACGACGTAAATCGATTACAAGAAGGTGAAATACTTGATATGGTCTTAGAAAATCCAGAAATAAGTACCCGAAAAGTTTGTGGACAATTAGGAGTTAGCCAACCACAAGTTAGCAGAGTTATAATAAATAATAATTTGTATCCTTATCATATCCAACAAGTCCAACGATAGCATCCTGGAGATGAAATTCCACGACTGGAATTTGCAAGAAGGATTGCTAATCATGATCGCTTATTATACAGGATACTATTTTCTGGGGAGGCCCAATTTACGAGAGATGGAATAAAAAACTCGCGTAACTCACACATTTGGTCTCAAGAAAATTCACAGGCGATTTGCGAATTTCGTTCACAGTAGAGATTCTCAGTATGGATTGGGGTAGAGTACGGGTATCTAATTGGTCTCCATTTCATTGATGGTCCATTAACAGGTGCAGAGTACTTAGACTTTTTGCAAAATATTTTGCCTAATCTTCTTGCCCATGTTAATATCCGCGGGATGTACTTTTAGCACAATTGGGCATCTCAAGGCCACTTACGGCAACAGGTGAATTGGACGTGGTGGACCCCATATATAGCCACCCAGGTCTCCTGATTTCAATCCCGTAGACTATACAACTTGTGGTCGACTAAAACCCATGGTATACGAAGAAACTATCCATACACGGCAACAATTAATTGAAAAAATTATTATTTATTGTGCCATTATTAGAAATGACCCGTTAACAATCAGGAAGTCAATTAGACATTTAATTGTTCGACAGAGAAAGTATATTGAAGCAGGTGGTTTTATTTTTGAAAATATCCTGTAATCAGTAATTTTTCGTTTTCATTTTATTGTTTATTATTAATAATACATTAAATGTTTTGTAGTTATATTTTATTAGTTAGATTTTGTAAAAAAATCAACTGTTAATTTTGTAAGCCGGCCTTGGATAATATTATAAAAATGGAAACATATTTAGTAGGTACTTACTTTGAGTTAATTTTTTAGATTAAATGTTTCTTATTTAAAATTTATAAAATAATTTCACATATTTTGCCATACTTTAAAATTTTATTAAATTTGATTTTTTTATTAAAAACAGAATGATCGTGTGGTGAAAATGTGAACTACATTAGTTGTCTTACACATCTCTGTACTTTCAGATAACCTTCAAACATATATACAGGGTGCGTAAAATTCTAGAATCCAAACCGGCTAATGTTTAAAGACCGGTCGTGGGTTACTTAAATTTTGATCGCGTGTGATAATTAGGTAGGAATAGCATAACTTCGCACCTAAATATGAAATCAATCAAATCAACATTAACAAAGTTAAGGCGTAGAGTAGTTTTGGTCAAAACTCATGAATAGCTCTGTAGATTATTAAACAAGAGGAGTAGACATTTTTAAATGTTCATTTTATGTTCCCTTTAGAAGTCTCATAGGATCATACAAACAATCACAATAATTAAATTGAAAAAGAACTAAAGATTCACAAAGTAATATCTTAATATATAGACTCAGGTAGTGGCGATTCTTAAAAATCAACTTTAGACACAAACATACGCATGCAAACGCATACACACACACACACACACACACACACACACACACACACACACACACACACACACACACACACACACACACACACACACACACACACACACACACACACACACATACACACACACTCTTCTGTTCAAAAAGTACAAACCAAATAACTCAACATTACATTTTAAGGAGAAATGTTTCTGCAACTGAATTTGTATTAGTTTCAAAACATTCACTTTCACGTCCCCCATAAACGTTTGCACATCAGTGTGACTATTGCTTGGGGATAGTCTATACGAAACAATCCGTTGTTTGAACGCATTCCGAATAACTTCAACCCTACTAGACATACATTTGATTTATGCCTATTGCTTCTAAAGTGTCCTTGAAAAGCATACCGCGGTATATCTATTGAATAATCAGTGCAGTGTACAATATCAACACTTGTGTGTTACTCTTTTTTTGTACAGAGTCATTGAGTTCATCTAACTTACGCTTCCTTGAGTTGTTCAAACCTAATGGCCCTGGTTTCGCAAAGGAATCACTATCACGCTTGTGTTCCACATTGTTGCGGTTTAACCCTGATGGCCCGGGTTGTGCAAAGGAATCTGCTCTGTTATTGTCGACAGTACCGGCTTGCACTGTGTTGCTACCTGTGGTAGTGTGGAAGTAGAGAATCCTTTCTAGAAAATTTCTTCTGACATTCACATTCAAACGCTTTGTTACGATCTGTTACAAAAAGTATATACAGTAAGTAAGGGTTGTGTTACGTGTTTTGTTAGGATTACTTTGGTACCACAGTTTTTTTCCACCTTTGTTTTCTTTACTTTATTTGATTAATTACAACTGTTATCAAAAGATTCATGTCCAGTGATGCGAACGAGGACGCAACGTAACATATCGCCAGGAATGGAATTATGGCATATGGATATCTCAGGTTAAGGGGTATAGTTGTGTACGAGTTGGATAGGAACGGTAATCGGGATCGAATGTTGCTGCTCACACATATTCTACCCAGCATTGTAGATCCCCTACTATGTACTTTGGACTGGAAACAATGGATTATAACCAATTGTTTTCCAGAAACTCCGAGGCGCAAGTAGGGTTCAATACACTCTGGGGAGAAGATATTGTGTTTTCCACTATATTCCTCACCGGTGATGGCGTACGTAACTGTAGCATCGGCGCTGCAGGACTCCTAGATAATAATAAGTCATTTATCGACCATTCATTATCCAAAAAGTCTGCAGCAGCCATAGGACTGAGGATGCTTTCTGATGATGTTTCCATTTGCTCCAATTGTATCGAACAGTTGATCGGACTCCACTCCCGATCAAACTCGTCGGTACAAGTGGGGCTCGAGACGCTCTAAGAAATATGTTCCCTGACCTCTACTTCTACCGTAGAACTCTGGTAAGACCACTCCTCCATAAATTCTGCGGTAGAAGCAGGGCTCAGCACACCCTCGAATGGATTTCCTACTACCCCACCCTCTAAACGTGTTGTCGATGTAGACGACTGATCGTCAGGTACAACACCCTCAGAGGTCTGAGTAGTCGGAGATACAGCAATCCCCAGCACCGGTTGCATTACAAGACTGGAAGAGGAATGGTGCTCCGCAATTGGAGCCCATTCTTCCTCAAATTTAGCAACCAGGACTTAACACATGATGCACTGCTACCTGATCTCTCACGGTTGACGTTGTAGTCTCATACGGATCACTTACAGGTTGTAGGGTGAGCAGTATTTCGTCAAGAGCTGCCTGCTCATAGTTGCATGAGAAAAAAAACCTTGAAAAATGTCTTCTAAAAATGCACGAAAAACGTTGATTTTAGTAGGGGAGACACCTATATTTAGCGAAACGAAAACAATAGAAATCACTCGTACAACTGCTTCTACAGTACCGAATAACCACTACTTGCCATGAATTCTTCTAGATCAACTTCCCCATCATCTGGCAACGCTGAATTACCTCAGGTAAATTTTTTTTGGGGTATTGATACACTTCTAACATTTTTTCTTTTTTTTTCAGGTTGATGTGCTTTCTCGCACACCGTCGCCTGAAGAAGTATTTTATGTTGACTCCTCTATCCCCGTCCTCCCACCAACTCCAACCCCTCAGGTTGATGCCATCACCCGATCGCCATCGCCTGAGGCAGATAGACAGATAGACAGATAGACAGATAGACAGATAGACAGATAGACAGATAGACAGATAGACAGATAGACAGATAGACAGATAGACAGATAGACAGATAGACAGATAGACAGATAGACAGATAGACAGATAGACAGATAGACAGATAGACAGATAGACAGATAGACAGATGACAGATAGACAGATAGACAGATAGACAGATAGACAGATAGACAGATAGACAGATAGACAGATAGACAGATAGACAGATAGACAGATAGACAGATAGACAGATAGACAGATAGACAGATAGACAGATAGACAGATAGACAGATAGACAGATAGACAGATAGACAGATAGACAGATAGACAGATAGACAGATAGACAGATAGACAGATAGACAGACATCACACATTGCATATGCTCCAATAGATATATCACTATGGTGATGGCAGCCATCTGACAATCCGCTAAAGGAGCGTCTCCGATGGGCGCCACACTGCACGTATGCTCAGTTACTTGCACCACGTCCTCGCAGATGTAATGAAACGGAAGTGGTAAGAACCTTTGGCACTTGTACTAAATCAAAATGTTTTATTCCTAGAGAAAATCATGTTTCTGAATAATACAATCGTACATGTCCGTGTTTATACAGGAAATAAATATATTAATATATAGTTTTCTTTTTTTTTAGTTTCTAGAGTGTGTATCAGCTAAGTAAGGTGAATACATGGGATACACAAGTAGCGTTCAGTGCGTGGTCATCACAAATAACCTTGCTAATGTATGAGATGACTGACCTTGGTTTTGTGTAAGCTTTTGGGACCTCGAGGAAGTAGGGCATACGAGTGGCCTGGTTTGTGGACTTGGTAAAGTAGGCCACTGTTGTATAACCTTGGACGTGTGGGGCTTTGTAAAAGTAGGTCAGACACTGCAATTGTGCAACCTTGGTCAGGTGGTAGCCTTGATAAAGTGGTATCCTTGGAAATGAGGGACTTCGGAAATGTGGTGTTCCAGAAGTCTTCAAACTTACCTACTAACGATCATATCACCTAATGTAACATTTTTTATGTTCACTGCCACGATCATGTTGATTAAATCCTGACTCTTTTTCTAAGGCTCTCTTCTAATTTTTAAAACCGACGCTGACAAACACATCATTGATGTCCCAATTTATCGAAAAGTGTCTGCAAACAAAACAAAATGCGGAGTCGGAGATCACACTGTATTCTAACTAGTCTGGATATCATTTGAACCAGCCACTGTTAAACTGGCTTTCTCTATTATTAAATTTTGTTTTTGGGCAGAATTTTAGTAGTGGTTGCGTTAGTCTATCTTCATAACTCTGTGAAAGATCACCACTGCCCGGCGCTTTTTTTTTCTGACTTCCGTAACTTCTTGTTGGGTTTGTTGCTGCTGTTATAACCATTCTTCAAAATCCACTGTTTCCTCAGTTTCAGATTCAGGTTCGGTGTCAATCAATTCCAAAGCCAAATCAGAATCTGGGGTGGATTCTACCATCGACGCGGAAATAATTTTTTTGGAAGTGGAAGCCGCGTTATCGGAAGCTGACGATGATAAAATTTGTGGTTCCTCATTTGGTTTAACTTTTTTGGATAACCAAAATAGTCCACTAAAGTTCTTTTGGCACCACCACTCTTTATAAAAGTTATTATAAATTACAAATACTTAAAAAATCAATAATCAACACATAGGAAGGACTGCACGATAGTCTTACGTTTAAGTACCAAATCTAAAGACCAACTGAACTATAATAAATGACGTGGTTATTAAGTCTAAAGAAATAATGTAAACCACAAGGACAATAAATTTTATGAAATACGATCTTTTGTTTTGTTTGTATGTCTGCATCGGCGAAAAAAATCCTAACGTTGAAGATAAGATTGGTAACGCCGCATTTCCGATGAAAACGAAATCACATCTATAATATTATTTTACCATTACTTATCATTCTGCCATTGTGGGAGCTGTGATATTTGAATAAAATAAAATCTTTACATTTTTTTTCCATTTATTTATCTCCGCAGGTATTTGATAAAATTTTGTTGGTATGTCTACTTACTCTCCAAGGGCACATGGGTGGGCCCAGAAAATATATGGTGGGCCCACCCAGGCCAAACCCTAGTTACGTCCCTGTTCGGCCCCCATCAAAATCGAAATCTGTTTTAACGTATTGATACAATTTCTCCAAAGTAAAATAAATTCAGTTTTTGAATTAAATTTCCAAATTAGTCGTTGTAGATCTTTCTGAAAGGTGAAATCTCAGATTTTCTTTATAATTTGCAACTTTGTACTCTTTGCGATGATTTTAGGGCAAGACTGGCAACAATGTATAAACATGATATTTTTTAACTCACATTGAAGAAAAAGGTGTGCGATTTAACCAGAGAATATCTGATATTGTCGGATTTAACTGTTATTATGGCAGAAGAAGTAGAATCTGAAGGAGTTACAGACTCCCCTAAGAAAGGTTCTGTCACCTGATTATTTATATGAATTTACCAATGTAATTTAAAAACATTAGGTCCAACATTATCAACTTCAACTTCAAGTTTTGAGGCACTCGATCCTCATGATCCTAATTTAAGTCAATTAGCAACAACAATGTTTACAAAGACAGCAGATTACTTATACGGTGAATTAACAGCAACCCAGGAAGAGTATAAATTATTGGAAAATATGAATAGAGCAACAATAACAAAATATTCAGATATGAAACATATCACTTCAAATATAGCTAAAAGTATGGGTGAACTGAATGAAAAATGTAAATTCAAATATTTAACCCATTTTATATAATATGTGTTGTGTGTGTTTTAGATGACAGTTTACAGCCATATTTAGACCAAATTGATCAAATAGAAGATAGCATTGCTAAACTAGAACAAGCTGCGTATAAGTTAGACGCATATTCAAAACGTTTGGAAGCCAAGTTTAGAAATTTAGAAAAACGTTAAAATATTTATCTTGCATTTTTATTGTTATTTATATTTATAGTTTATCATTTAATATTATAATCTACTTGATTTATTCTTTTTCTTTTCTAGTTCTTGTTCCTGTATTTCTCGCTGATGCTTACTATATATTTCTTTTATTCTCTGTGCACGTTTTATGTCCAGACATTCAATGAAGTCCATATAATCATACATGCATCTTAAAGGACATTTCTTGAAGCGTGTGTAGCATTCTCTAATCTAAAAGATTGTAAGTATTTCATTCTTTGTAGTTGGATAAATTTATACTTGATATTGAGAGTGCAATTATGTTGTGAGGTAGGCTCAAAACCAAAAAATTCTCAAATTAGACAATTTTTTGGTATTGGGTCTTGTCTCATTCGTAATTTCATTCTTTATTTTTATACAAAGAATGTAATAATATTTACAGAATTAGAAGAACAAGGTGGTGGATGGGGGTCTACTAGTTTTTTTTTCAATTCTTCCATTAATAAAACTATTTCCTTTAAATTTACTCCGGATGTAATTGAATGGCTCTCATCTATACATTTTATTTTCTCCATCCATTGTTGATCTTCTGAAAGAGTGTCTTCTGTTTTTGGTGGCTCAATTCCTGTAAAAGTGATAATGTATTTAACTAAATCTTATTAAAAAAATTATGTTTAACCATCAACCAATTTGTCAACCAGGCTATCAGATAAATTTACTACACTGCTTGTTGCTGCATTGGGGCAAGGGTCACAATATGGCAACAAATTTTTTATGGTATTTGTTACATGCTCGGAGTTCATTTTACTTTAATTTTAAAATTGTGTGTTAAATATTTTTTGTCGTTTATTTTTAGTTTAGTAATTTGGATAGTAGGCAGTTAGTCGTTTGTTATAAGAGTTCTGTCAAGATACTGGGAATAAAAACACAATTATTTCTTATATTTTTATTAAATATATTAAACAAATTTGGCGATAAATATGGCACATAAGTAATGATGGCACTTAATAGTACCATTAAACATTTTAATGCTAACTTAGAAGATTTGAAGACACATGTCAAAAGACGGAACACGTGTTCAAGGTAAATCGCATTTAAGAACAGTTTAATATGTCACTGTTTGTTATACTAGCAGGGGCAACAGTATATTAAATGCTGAAAAATTTGACTGCAAAAAGAAAACTAGGTTTATTAATCATAACCAGAGGTATTTGTTCTAAAGTCATTCACAATGATAAGTCAAGAATAGACGGAATAGATTTAATGGTTAACTTTTTGAAGAAACAATTATATGCTAAAAGGAGCCAATTTACATAACGCCAATTGTGATTGTGACAAGTGTGGAAGGATCAAGCAAATGAATGTGTGCTGCAAAACGATGGAAGTGTTTTTATATGATAAATTTGGTCATGCCCGAAAATTGTTGTCATCAAAGTTTGCAGTTGCCCACGATCAAGAAATGGATCTTGTTGGTAGGTACATAAACAACATGCGACAGTGTGAGGAGGTGAACAATGATTTAGATAGTCTTAATCTCATAGGTGTTAACAGTTGTAATTACCCTCATTGTATTGAATGTGAAAGATGTATAGTTTAAAGTAAATACTGGTGCCTGTAAAAGTCATAGGGCATAACCATTTTGTAAAAATGTTGTTTGCCTGTACAAGTGTAAATGATGTATCTTTTACGTTTTAGACAGTATTGGGTCAAACCCACTAATCATTGAACGTAACGTAAAGTTGAGAAAATGTTCTAATATTTCCCAAATATAACTTCACCTTATGATTTATTGTTTATTTCAACTAGCGATTGAGCTTCGCTCATCACTATGGTCAGAACGCACCCCGATAACCGTTTATGATATTTGTTTGTAAGTAAAAAATAGTTAAAAAATGGTTTCAGTCGTGAACAAATGATAACGTTATGTATTTTTAGAGTTAAAAGAATGCTTCATTGTATTTTGGACGATGTACATGAAAATGCTACGCATTTAAAGTCATGCTAGAGTCACAACATATTTTAGAATGCAACGCAACATAATTTCGTAGAGCCTATTTTATTGAAAATAAGGTAAATATTCTTTTATACAAAAAATATCGTTAAGAAGTTGAAGGATAAGTTACTTAAATTTTTGATATATTACATGTATTTTTATAAAAATTTTCGTTTTGTGTAACATAATTTTGTGCCGTTTTTGATTGTGAAGCATTTCCTTATTGAAAAATATATTGTATTTACCTATTCATTTCATTCTTCATTTTAAAAACATTGTCAGTAATATTACGTGTAGTATTTAAAAACATCGTATATTCGTACCTTTATTTTCTCTGATGTAATTTCCTTTTGCGTTTGCGCATGGTTAATTAACATTCTACTTCCCCACGTGCACGTTTAATTTATTTCCATTATGGCTGCTTCAGAGGTAAGTATAAGTCTGTTTGTTTTTAACTATACATTAAGAGATATAGCAGTGATGTATTGTTGGAAATGTCAAATAAAATTTTTGTTACATCGTAATATTGATTAAAGTATTTTATACACAAAATATCGTTATAATTATTTATGAATGTTTTAAAATGATGGGATGAAAGGAAAAAAAGATAACATTTATATTTGTGGGTAGTGTTAGAATATTATAATACAGTTGTTTTTCTAATTTATTGTATAATGTCATAAAATATGTATATTGTGTTGAATGTGTGATAAAATTATGATTTTATTGCAGATAAATAATATGTACACTGGAATAATAAAGATGATAGTATACTGTGAGACAGCATACTTATGTAAAATGTTGGAGAACACAAAACATAAATATGATCAGACAATTTATAAGTATGTTACATATTTAAATGGAGTATGTGATAATGTTGTTAATTTATGTTTAAGGTTTTGCAAATGGTACCTACTTTATATTGTGTATTGTGAAGAGATGTGTTATTGCAAATATAGGAAAAAGGTATAAACAAAGGAAATATTTATTGCAATTGTACTAAAAATTTGTGTCGTTCTAAGTAATACCACAGATATACACACATAACAGATTGCTAACTAGATGTGAGTATTCTAAATGCAACTGGAATACTAATACGTACAACTGGTGGCCTACAAACAGGAGAAACATAACAAAAATTAATTTCTTTAGTTAAAGCACAGACACTCAATCAATCTTTCGTACAAATCAGCGATGTTTCTTTCTTTTGTTAGAGGGAGCCCTAATCCATCACAGGTCGCTATTTTGGTTCATGAGTAGCTCCTATCAGATATCACTGTAACCATAGATATACGCACGGGTATATCTGTGCTGTAACCGTATAATGTTACCACCACAGATATACTTGTGTGTAATCTGTGACATATTACATAACTCCAACCATATTTATTTTATTAAAAACAATAATTTAATTATGATAATGAATTGTTTACACAAAATGCAACATGTAAACAAAAATTAATTATATTTGTAACCATAATAATATTACAGTAGCTTTCATGTATACAATAAATACCAAATACATTATTATGCCACAGATTTACACTCATAACGGGTGTATACTCTAAATTAAGGTAGGTCGCTATAACGAGATTGAAAAGGGTTCATTTACTCTTAAATTTGCAAATTTAAAGTCATTAATCTGAATGAAAAAACTGCCCTTAATGATTTATTTGCTTGCAGAACATTCTTACAAAAATTGTTAGGTACCGACCGGGTAAACATAAACGTATACAGGCTGTTTGGCAAAAATGTCATAACTGCGTTATTTATATTTATGTTCTGATTTCAATACTCTAAAGTTTTTAAAATAATTTAGAAAATGCTACAAACGGGCCATAATTTTGTTTATTGTTCAATATAAGCTTTGATTTCAATAATTATCAAATTTTTATTTTTAAATAGTTAACGTATTTATGATTTTTTAAGTATATCGCTTGTTTAATATCACATAAACATTATTGAAATTAATAAGCGTTTTTGTTCCTTTTTATTAATTTCTTTCAAAATTAGCACAAATCAATATTTAATATGAGCTAGTTTAACAATAATAAACAAATGAAGTTAGTTGTCAAAACATACCCATCACTATAAAAAAATTTAAGATCCGACGCAAATTGTGTTTGAAGGAATGCCTGTAAATTCTGTCAAATAATTTTAAAACCTTTCCAAATAATTGGATGCTTAGAATCTAAAGTGCCCTTCCCACTGTCATTGTTTTTGAGATGCATGTCGGAGCAGTCATTATCACATTCGATATTAGCGATTTTTTTCACTATTCGCGGTCAACAGATTTACGGTCAGGATAAACGTTTGTAACACTTCTTTCTTTAATTACCACGAAATGAAAATGAAATTTTGTTGAATTTATGAATTTGATATTTAACGTTTATTTTTATTGGTTGTTTCATCAATAGAACTATAGTAAATTACCTTAATTATAACTACTTATATGTAAGAGCATAAACCTCTATTTGTGTTGCATAATTCTTAATTTTGATTTTGACTTAGGCGTTAAGGACCACCTACACTCTTTGTGAATTTTTGAATTTATGAGTAACTCAAGGAAAAACTTCTTATGCTCCTCAACCGTACAAAAATTTTTAACCGTAAATAGAGGCCAGCACTTTAACATCAAATTCGCCCTAATTTCTCTCTCCCAAAATATATCTTTAAATTCCTCGTGAAAAATAATTAAACATTGATTAACTAATTTGAAAATATGTTGTGGTGGTGAAAATAGGCCTTTAGATGTGTCCGTTTTTTTATATAGTCTGTTTATAATATGTAACTGAAGTTTGTCCTTTAGTATTTGACTTTTCGAAGAAAAGTTTTGTAAACAGGTATCACAATTAAACTTTTAATAGTTTTGCTACAAATGTATCCTGCAAAATAATTGATCGCACAATCCTCAACCGTTATCGGTCCATCTATTTCACTTGTGAGATTACTTAAATTTTTGGTTTCTGATGGCAATTCTTCACTAGGGTTGGCATTCGTATCGGATGAAGCGGTTTCTGCTTCTTTATTAAACATTCTCGAATCCGAACTGAATTCAGACGCATTCGAAGTATTAAAGTAATTATCTTCATCTGCTTCACAGTTTGCATATTCAGAAGGCAAAATACAGTTTATAACCGTTGATCTAAATATGCATCTAAAACCCTGCATGTGGGATTTCTATTGCAACCGCCTTTCTTGCGAACTACGGAGAAATAGTTTTCCAAGACGTCCTGACACAACCGATTTGTTAGTATATAATTAAAATTACTTTTTTTACATTCGGCATGAAGCAACATCACTCCGTTAATAGTTTGTATTAGTCCCGAAAAGCAAGGCGGCCTAGTGATTTTACCGTTAACACTTATTTTTACTAAACTTTTCACTAATTGTTTACACGTTTCTAATGTTTCCAAAACTTCCACATTTTCATTACAAACGGAACTTCTGTAAGGATTTTGGTCGTATTTCAATTTACTGTTTAAAGCGTCAAATGTGTTGTTCATTAAATAGATGAAATTAGCAGTCTCAATTGCGGTTTCACTTTTTAATTGATTTGTCTGGTAACATGTTTTTATCGCTGCTGATACACTGTGGCTAAAAATTTGAAGCGCTAACTTACACGATTGTTTTGAAAACTATTTGGGGACATATGAACGTCTGTTATTTTCATTAACGTTCTTGCTTTACACGTTTTATCCAAATTATATGTTTCTACGATATCTGAAAATGTTATCGTTTTATCCCCGAATTGAAAATTTCCTTCCAATAAATTATTTCGGAAATTTTTGAATATATGTGGCGCATCGTAAATGAAAATGACTTTCTCAGTATTCACAGTGATGTACGGCTTTTCTTCTGTCACCCCTAAAAGCTTGAGAGCGGCAACGTTTGTTGTCGCCTGGTCACAAACAGCAGCCCTCACAACTAACCCGCATTTTTGAATTTGTCCGATGACATGAGTGATCAAGATAGTTAACTGCTCCTTTTTAGTGGTACTACTGGACAAGTAGTAGGCAAAAGGTAGTTTCCACTTGCAGAAAAGACCTCTTATTATAAATACCAATGCCTTTTTAACGATTGCTTGTGTCCTTCCCAGGTGACCCATGTCTTCAAACCCTTCAATAAAATCCAACGGTTTCGAGTATTCGAGCTTTTCCATAATGTCGACTTCATCGAAAGCTAAAACACACTGCTTTTCGATTGGCTCCATACTTTCGACTTTCAGATGAAGTTGTCGTGTAAATTTATTATCGACGCCAGGGAAAAATCTTGTCTCACCAATCCATTTTTTTATAGTGGACAATGCGGGAAGAATGAACCCATTCCGTTTAAACATTTTATATGCAGACGTCGAACTATAATAAAATGCCAAAGAAAACTTTTTTTCTAGTTGAGTCCACGGCGTTCTACATTTGTGTAAAAATTGCATCGAGAACATCGCTTTTACAGCCTCCGATTCATGCAATACCGAGTTGAACATGATATTGGTTGCGAATTGTCGCTTATGTTTTAAAATGACATTTGCATGTTTAAAGTTTTTAATTTGCGCGCGTCTCAGTAGTGTTTTCTGTTTCAACTTTAAGGATAATTTATCGAGCTTCTTTTGGGGATTGATCAATATTTTTTGCTTCTTCGGTGCCTCTGGCAAATCACAAACCTCTTCCAAATAACGCTTTTCTGACGAGGACGTTGATATAAATGATGTTTGAGATGTTTCATCTATGACCATGGGCTCTGGTGAATGGCGTTTGATACTAGAAGAAGCTGGTTGGTACTGCTTGACCGGAACGCGAACGGTAAGATCTTCGTTCTTGTATAACAAAGGAATTACATTTGGGTTCAATCTGGTTCTGTGAAGGGTGCTATTTGATATATCTCCAGAACAAAAATGTTTTTCACATAGAAATTTGTTTCTTAATTCCTCATGTTGAAGAGCAAATAGACTAACTATTTCCGCTATTTACAATCCATTTTCGCATGAGAGATTCATTCTTTGGAAAATGAAAAAAAACTATATTATCTTTCCATGTAGCAGGGCACTCAAAATAGGAGCACTTCGCACCTCTTCTGGCAGGCATAGTAACAGGAACCTAAAAAATTAATAAAAGACTATTTGTAATTCATCATTAGAAAACTCTTTAAAACGCTACTCATCAGTGCCAAACAAAATGTTAATTAATCGATTATTTTTGAAATAATACGAACAATAGTATTTAAATCAATTTATTCAAACATACTGATGATTTATATCTTTTTCCAGGATGTAGTGTATTAAATGCTAACCAGCCCAATCAACAAGAAAGTATTAAAAAAATACTTCTTTTAATTTTTTTGAAATATTGCAGAAATGTTATAGAAAACGTTGCTAAAATCTGCTAATGGCCAAAAACACGTTGGAATTGCAATATTTCAAAAACATTTTGAAAATGTAAATAAAATATTTGAAAAACGTTCAAAATATGTTTTTTAAATGATGAAAAAACGTCTATAAAATGCCTGTAATTAAATTTTTAAAATGTTGGAAAAATCAGCAGACAGCAAGCAAATATTATCAAAAAATTTTATAAACGTTCTCTAAAAAATATTTATAAAGAAATGTTTAAAATAATGAAAATATGTCAGCAAAATGCCTCTACGAATTTTTTTAAATGTTGAAAAAGTCTGAAAAATTCCTATAAAACTATTTTTAAAATGTCAATAAAATGACCGAAAAATACCTGTTAAAGTATTTTTAAATGAAAGAACGACTCTAAAATATGGTTTAAAATATGTTTTAATAAGGAAAACACAACAAACGTTATCATTACAGAATAGTTTATAATTCGTCTTTATCTTCTTCGCTTACTCGTTTACTTGGACAACGAGAACTACCAGTATTTCAGTACTTTTAAAAGATGGAAAAATTGCAAAGATGCAGCAACAAGTCAAAGAACAATGGAACTTGTTTCCTGTTCTTTTGTGTTACGTAGCAGGTATAGAATAAATGGTTAACTTCGTTGTCGGTGAACATTTCATAGTGATTTTTAAAATATTAGAATGAAAACATTTTCGCATAAATATTTTTTACGCATTTATTATACTATTATACAACTATTTCTACATGACATTTTAAACATATATAAAAAATGTTTTCTGAAAATAGTTATATTTATATTTATTAAGTGCGGGAAACAACCGTTTTTAGTTAGCTACTACAACCTTGTGCAGTGCTTAAAATTCATTGAATTTTACCTGAGACCGCAAGACTACAGAAATGCAAAGTTTTGCTTCCGTATTTACACGCATTCATGTACCATAAAGGGTGCAAAAATGTTAGCTTTTTAATGGAGTTGAAAAATTATATTTTCTAACAACCTACATACGTGCAACGTTTTAATATTTTTAAAACGTAATTTAAATATTTCCTTGCTGATTGGGAGTTCGTCGAGCACAACACGGTTTTTAGAATCATAAATAAAACCACAGGTAATAAAACTATAAGCAAAACGACCTTTAGTTCAGATGGTTATTTGAAACCGGTGTTGATTTAATGAGTATATGGTTTTAATATTTCCATATAAAATGTCTTTGAGAGATCATATTACACTTACACACATGTTGTCTGAAGTGAATAATGAAAATATTTGCTCATCAAATATTTGCATTATATTTTATTATAGGTACTTACCTCAAAACTAATTACAGTACCTATGATAAAAAAAATTGTCATAGATAACTTAACAGTAAAGCACTAGTCAATAACAAATTTAAGAATCAACAAATCCGAAACAATAACAAATTTAAAACAATAACAAATCACAAACATGTTCAAATCACTAAAACTCACTGTTAATTACGAATACCCAACACAAACACGAATAAAGAATTGGAATTGTTTAAATGATTACGCTTTAAATTTTTTGCGACATCTAAGTAGAAATAGGTGAACCACAGATTAACGAGTTAATCTGTGCGTAAACGCAGTTTTGTTAAAATCACAGTGACAGTTGTATAGGCGCATGTTGGAGGAGCTGCTCAATAGAGGACGGGTTTTAGTATACCAAAGGCATTTAAAATAAGTATATTTTAAGTATATTTTTGTTACCCATCAAATGCATTGCCGTTAGCAATCTGTTATGTGTGTATATCTGTGGTAATACTCACTCATTGAGAATATTGATAGAAAAAAATTTTTCAAAATTTGAAGTTGTATATTAGGTATGTCTATTTATTAATACAAATCCATTTTTGGCATATCTGGTTTATCTGTGTATGTATTAAGTTTTTTTAATTGGTTTCCGAAATGTCTTGTATGTACTTGTAAAAATTTCATCATTATTAGAGATGTAGAAAATTTGTTTTGGCCAATATATTTATCGCAGGACATGTTGAAGTACTTTATGGTTTGTAATTAAAATTTTGTAATGAATTAATTTATTACAATTTACAATTATGTTATTTATGACATAGTTTAATTATTACTGGATTTCATATAGAAAATTAGAATAAATTTTGTAATTGTAGTTTACAAAATTAACTTTTATAAAATAACAAAATTAAGAGTATATTAATTTCTTTTCCAAATTATGTAATTGTTGTTGTAAGTGAATGGTTGTAATATACATATTGACAGTTAAAAATTAATGTTTCAAATTTGGTATAGGCGAAAAAAAGTAATATTAAAGTATTTTAAATTTTATTTGAACATTATGACAAGTTACAATTAAATGTTACAAAATTTCTTTGAATTTTCTTAATATGTATAATTTTAAATTGTTTATCTTTTGTATGATTAATTTTGCAATGTACATATTAGCTGTGTAATAATATTTAGATTTCAATACTTGCATACAATTTTTCTACTAAAGAACGAAATAATGTAAAATAATTAAGGTATAGTATGATATAAAAAACATATTTTTTTTATAATAATTTAATTTAGCAATGCAAAAAAACACTTCAAATTTAATAAAGTTTAAAAACGCTTAATAAGATAAATTATTTACATAATTTAACAGTTGTATGTATCATTTTATTTTCGTAATTAAAAATGTGTAATTTATATTTTTAAGTTCAAATAATTTATACTGTAAAACAAAATGTAACATTATCTTGGAAAAATTGCAGTTATTTTTGCAATATTCTGTCATTAAGAGTAATGCTTGGAACACATTTTTAATATATAGAAAATTGTTTGCATTATGGCTATTTATTAATAAGTGTATCTACTATATTCATACACTATTTGAGTAATATGTTTTTGTTGTAGGTCTTGGATTTACTAATTTGTCTGTACATGCAATACTCTCTTTATGAGAGTATTATTTGGAAGACATTTTTGGAATTTGGAATTCTTCTATTACTAGAAATCCATGTTTTGAATTTCGGGTATATTTGGGCAAGAACGTAATTTGTCCAACGTTGATGGTACCTAAACGTTTCGATAACACTTAGTTATCTTCATCATTAGTAATGTTTGTTAAAAATTGTTAAATTGATTTAATTTTAATTTGAAAAATTTTTCAAATTTGACAAAATTGTTTACTACATGTACATGTGGTATATAAAATATAAATTTTATTGAACAATTTTTAAATGTAAATGTTAGTTAATAATTAATAATGGTCTATTGGTACATTCTTGTTTTAACTAAAAAATTCTTTAAAATTTTTTTAAAAAATCTTAATTTTCCTTGATCGTAATTTTATATATATGGTTAGAATTGGGGCTATATCCAGGCAATTAATAAATAAACGAAATAAAATATTTTATTTAATATAATATAAACTTATGTTCGAACAAAAAAAGTTGGAATTAAAACCTTTTCTTCTGGTTTCTCCTATAATTTAGAAAATTAAACTATAATAAAATCTGTTATATAATGTAGTGTACCATTTATAAAGATCCTTTTGGTGCTGTAATCAAAAATTTTAATATTTACATTTTTTAGTTATAGTTATTTACCCTATTTTCATAGCTTTTACAAATGTTTACTTTTATGGGGGTTCTTGTCAAAATAAACTGCAGCATTTTTTTAAAAATGCTGTAGTTTATTTTACAGCCCCCATTTGGTATGGTTACTAATTTATTAATATTTCTATCCAAGCAATACTCTCTCAAAGAGAGTATTGCTTGGAAGACATTCTTCAAGCTTTGAAATTCCTCGACTATGTCTCGAATTATTAGTAAAAATCCACTTTTAGAATTTTGGCTATGTCCTGGAAAAAAAGTAAATTGCCCGTTTTTATGTTGGAGGTCCCGGTAGTGGAAGTTTCTGTGTGTTTCTCTAAAATAAGCAATAATCCGTGTAATTATTATAATAATAAAATATTATATGAAATGTTTTTTTTATATTTTGGTTTCTGAAATGTAAATGTATTGAATAAATTTAACATTATGTTATTGCGATATATAAAATGTAAATTTTATTGAACAATTTTTAAATGTAACTGTCATTTGATAATTAATAATAATCTATTTGTACATTATTGTTTCAACAAACAATTATTTAACAGCTTTTATAAAAAAAATTTTAAAATTCGTTAATCGTAATTGTATATATTTAATTAAAGTTTGAAATACTTACATAAATTTTTTTATGGGAAATTCTAAATTTTTCATATCGTTTGAGACCATATAAAAATGATAGTGCTCATTTGGGATGTGCACTATGTTTGCCGGTATCTCGTCTACATTGGCAAAGGAGATAGATTTTCCCTCGCCAATGTATACACCACAAAACCTATTATAATCATCTATTGTCTGTAATAGAATTTTGTAATTAAGAAAAAACATAATTTTACATTACTTACACACATAACTGTTTCTTCGAAATTACCCTCATTGTATTGAATGTGAAAGATGTATAGTTTAAAGTAAATACTGGTGCCTGTAAAAGTCATAGGGCATAACCATTTTGTAAAAATGTTTGCCTGTACAAGTGTAAATGATGTATCTTTTACGTTTTGGACAGTATTGGGTCAAACCCACTAATCATTGAACGTAACGTAAAGTTGAGAAAATGTTCTAATATTTCCCATATATAACTTCACCTTATGATTTATTATTTATTTCAACTAGAAGTGGATTTTTTCTGGATGTGTACAATGTCTTTAGTGAGTAACATTTTTTCTCAGTAGTTACGTTCATTATGGAAGATAAACTGGCGTGTTTATAAAGTAGGAAACAATAAATTTGTATGTAGACATACCACACGAAATGTTTGTTGGAAGTTTATTTATCACCTTGCCATAACGTTAATTATAAACTGATTTAATTGCATTAATGGTAAGGTATATATTGTGTAAGACCGATGAAAGACAAAATGCAAAAAGCATGTGCTGTGTATATAGCTAACACATAGGTACCTAAAACACATTAGCGTATTCCCGAAGAATGAAGAGGGCATAAGAAGAACCAAATGATAAACACAGAACCTAGTTTTTATTTGTTGTTCTTTACTTCTAGTCCGTGGGCACTTTCATTGAAGAATGCGGCCTAAGACACATCATCACCGATGTGGCCTGATCGCCAATGGTTTAGTTGCAGGTTTTATTGCCGTAAAAAATTATAACAGGTGCAAACGGTTACATTCTCTAATGGCATTAGTACTGCAGCAATTACACTTTGAATCATTTTTGGAGAATAAAATTTTGACAATCCAAGATTCGGTATTACAATATCTCGCCACATTTATGCAGCATAAAGAGACCTTTCCACAAGTACAAAATATGGAAGTACGAAATCTAATTCGATGTTATGAGCAATATAATACGAACACTTTGGAAGGCCAGCACGGAAAAACGGCGCAATTTTACGCGATGTATATTGATTTTATAAATCTTTATCACATATTTATTAAAGGTATTAGAGTTGGAGGTTTAGATTTATACACTTGGGAAGGTCGTCGGTTTATTTTTCTGCTTCAACCAGCAAAACTACAGTCGATGGCTATCATTCTACATAAATCAACTGCAACACGTAGACGAGACACATCCGGGCCTCCGACCCGAAACAGTTAAGGGCTCGTTTGGTATCAGAAGAACCGAAAAACCTTTCTCGCGGATTCCGGTAGATTTAACGTTGGAGCAGACGATAAATGGTGATGCAGCTTGTCGACTCACTGGAATCGTTAATCTGACAAACTCCATCGCCGCTAGACAACGTTGGGCAATCAGTCATGGAGCCCGAACGCGAATAATATCACATGCGCTAACTCTTGCAATACTTAATAAGAGCCACCAAGACATCGCCGCTGACCTACACCCAGGTAGAATGAAAGAACATTGTAAACAAATTGAAGCTTTTTTGCAGAGTATCCAACAGACCACGAACCCATTTGCTCCTTCATTAGATATTAGATAACTGTACAATATGTCAACTGGACAGGCGACCACTCCAGAGATAGCAAACAGCTTGTTGAACGCAGTGTCAGGCGGAACTTTGCAACGAGATAAATTTATAACATAATGTAATATGAATTGTGAAATATTTCACCAACCGTTGAAAAAAAATCCTGTATGGACATTTGCAAGTTTAAAGAAAAAAACAAAAAAATGAAAATTGGCCAGAAGGTACATGAAGTTAAATTGCAGCTGGATTTGTTCGGCAGATTATTGGCATTATCGCAAGACACGAACAAGACTGTTAAGTCGGTACTGGTTAATGAGTTGGAAAAACAAATTGAAGAGATGGATCTATCATCATCCTATGTAAAATATGGGAAACTTCAAAGAGTGAAACCTCAGATTAGTCTTGGGAGCAGCTTTTATCGGAAAACCGACCTATTTCTAGCCGAAAAAGTGATAAGGGTTCAGAATAAAACAACAACCCAAATATATACATTGAAGGCGACGACAAGGAAAACCAAGATCCAATACTGAAGAAAACATCCAAGAACTAATAGTGACTGCAAGAGGTAACTATGAACACAAAGACTTAGTAATAGTGGAGCTTAAGACTGCCGAAGGTATTACCGAAAAGTTTTTAGCTCAAGTTGTTCCTTCCTACTTCAATAATAACACTTAGCTATGAAATTAAAGATGTGACTCTGAGAAGAGGTGGGATCAAGTTGCCAAATTTTAAATTGGAAATTCCAATATTGACCATTAAGTATCTTAGAAAACAATTTTTTTTCTTTTTGTAAATGTGTGTTCTTTTGGTAAAATCGCCATTGTGAGTATTTTTAACATTTTTACTTTCCAACCTAGATATATATTATGTAGGTACAGAAGGTTACGTAATCGGCTTTTTTTTTCACTATCACTACGTCGACGTATTAGCAACGTTTGGCCAATGATGTTTGTGTGTGTGTGTGGGTGGATATGTGCGGGCGTGCGCGTGTGTGCTTGTGTGCGTGTGTGCGCGTGTGCGTGTGTTGTGTGTGTGTGTGTGCGTGCGTGTGGGTGTGGTTGTGTGTGGGTTTATAATAAACACAATCGATTAAGTTTCCTTAGCTGCTTGTTTGTACACTGCTCATAAATCATCTTTCTGTTGAAATGGTGGCCAGTCAGTGTTAGAGGAATAACCTTCATCTTGTTTTTCTCCATTCTTATTTTTACTACTATTACTATCATCACTATTTTGACAGCACCGAACAATACACTGTTAAATTATTATTCACACTGTTACTGCAACTATGTGGGGTATCCATATATATATATATATATATATATATATATATATATATATTATATAACGGTGAATTTCCGGGTTTTGATAGTTCCGGAAATGACTTTACTTTACTTGCTCGCAATTGTACTACGACCAACACTTATTAAGAAAATGATTCTAGTTAAATTACGTATGGTGGGGTTGTAGCACTACTATTACAAACAAAATGTTATGTTTGTTGTTTTTTCAGCTGCACCTAAACTACTTATGAATACATCCTTCGTAATTAGCATCATTTTAAATTCTCTAATGCAGGTTTCTTCTTTGAAATATTCATAAAAATGCGGAGGCAATACACATTTAAAATCAGTTACATATACACATTACGGTTTAAATAAGGAAAATGCGTCCTTGACTTGCGTATCTACCAGAACACGTTTCAGCTTTTCAAATACTCACCTTAGCCTACGTTTAGTTTAGACAGCTATTTCACCTTGACTCAATTTATCTAATACAATAACCATTTAACCTTATCAAATACTCAGCTTGACCTACTTTTGGTTTAGACAACTATTTTACCTTGACTCTATTTAGTCAATACAAGAAGCAATTAACCTTGTCCTATTTTTTAGCATACATAACAACCTGTCCTTCAAATGGTCGCCACCAGACAGCGAGTGATCTTGAACTGGTCCAAAACCGGCCCTAATGAACTTTAGAATTTGCTGAAACTAGTCCTATTTTTAGATTACTAGGAATTCGTCAACTTCCGGGTTTAAGGAGTGACTAAAGTTTGAGCTTAATGAAGTCAATAAACTTTGGGGTTTCCCTTCTAGTTTCTAAGAATTATAATATAGCACCTCTAGAGGCCATTGAATTTTGACCTTGAAGGGTTCAGTAAACTCCCGTTTCCATGAACTGGTTCAATTTTTAAATTTATAAGGCTTGTAATATGATACTCGTAAGTCAATGAACTTTGATTCTATTTGTAAAGTTCGAAAAATCGTAGTCGACTATTTGACCTTGACTCTATTTATCCAGTACAAGAACCAATTAACGTTGACCTATTTTTTTGGCATAGACAACGACGTGACCTTCAGATGGTCACGACTAGAGGGCGAGTGACCTGGAACTGAGCTAGAACCGGCCCTATATAACTACTCTTGTATAATACTTTTGCAGATTTCTCGTTTCGATAAGATCCTTTTATAATATTGCACTCTACATGTAGATTAGTGTGTTTAAGTATTTGAAAGTCCAGTGCAGACGTGTGTAAAATATCTGGTTCTAATATTTTAGGCTCAATCCCTAGCATGCGATCAATGCTGTTTCCTTTAGTAAAATCGATCTCAAATGAAATGTTTGTCTCACATTTAAGTGTATTGTTGTTTGCTTTAATGATAAGCTTCCTTGTGGTTATTTTAGGTTTTAAACAATCACAAATTTCATCTAACTCACGTACATCGTGTGGAGTATTAATCACATGTAAATGAGATGGATTGGTTCTAAAATAAAAATCTATCGTTGACTGCATAAATGTTTCTAATGCTGTTGCAACTGTAAAATCCAACTAATCCGATAACGTATCTTTTCCTAAAAAATCTAGTTCTATCGGCGGATAGAAGTTGTAGCTAGCTGCGTTACTACCTTCTAAACTGAATGCTATAGACATACTTAACTGAAAAGTTTTGACGTTGTAGCGATGTCCGCAAATAATAGTAGCAAACTCTTGTTCTTGGTTGTAATTATAATAAATGTTACATCCCTGAAAGTAGTTAATCACCACATTGGTGGTCGAAGATTCGCAATACTATCGTAATACCATACCTTTTTACCTCACTTTTTGTAGCAAACCTAATGCGTGCCCAACCCGCTTTGGCTATCTAAGTTAATAATTTCAGATTAATTTTTCCATGGTAATTTGTCTCTCAAAAGTATCCCTAAAGTATAGTACACTTTGGGTGTATTTCTTTAAATCAATATCTGTCAACGGTCTTTCGGGTAATCCATTCAGTTTTTTTGGGAAGTATAACGCACCGCCACCGGGTTTGTATGGCTTTGGATAAAGTGTTCCACCTTTTTATTCACGGAGCCTATAGCGATAAATTCCATCATGCGATTATAGCGTGTTGTCTCTTCTTGCAATTTTTTTGGCATTTTATAACTTCATTAACTGCTTTAGCAAGTGCTGATGCGCAACCAGCTAAAACACTGATTGCCGATAATCCTGCGAATAACGGATTAAGGAAATGGTAAAAAGCATCCTTGTTTAGGTAAGGGAATTACTCTAGGGACTTTGATGTTTGTTTTGCCTCGTAAACTTTTTTCCACACGTTTTGCCGTTGGCAGCGCCGGCTTTATTGTGTCTGTAAAATTTTCGTTACGTTTAATTTTTTAGCTATTACTTTGCGTAAATGTAATAAATTTCCACCATTGCATAGCGATTTCTTTTTCTGCTTGGATCGAAGTTTTCGCCCCATTCCTAATTTTCTCTTTGCTTTCATTGTGATGCCGACTGCTAAAGCTGCGGTTCGTTCACTTAATGTTGCGTCTCATGATTTAAAGCGTTCCCAAGCTTTTTCTTCTAAAATTTTGTGTGCCTTACGTCTATTTGCTAAATCTCTGTAGCTAATATCATGAAGTTTGCAATGAGCATCTAATTGATTAATACCAGGGTCACCGCGTGTTAGTCGTTTCTCTAAATTTGTACCAGGACCACAATACTGGAAACCGGGTAAATGCAATTCAACCGGAAGTATATTGATTAGAGTGTTCACTAAACCACCTGAACTCTTTCGCTTCTTAGCTAAGATTGTTTACCTAGATGGATAAATAGTGGTATACATGCTTAAATAGAGACCAAAAAACAGTTTATAATTAAAATTTGTTTATCAAGATATTATTTAGTAAATTCTATACATTAGATAAGCAGGACTATAATTGATCTTCAATTTCTTGCGATCCAGAAAACTGTAATTCTTCATATGCATGGCATCTTAGAAGTTCATTCCATTTCTTCATGCGTAACACCACATTATTGATTTGATCATAGTTGCCACACCTCATATGTACTACTGGTACAAGGTTGAGGTGTGTAATGTATCCAATTTTTATATGTTTAGCATAATAAGTATCATTCGACAGTTTATAATAAACACAATCGGTTAAATATTCGTTAGCTGCTTGTATGTACCCTCCTGATAAATCATCTTTCTGTTAAAATGATGGCCAGTCAGAGGTAGAAAAATAATCTTCATCTTGTCTCTCTTCATTTTTATTACCACCATTGTTACTGGAACTATGATCCCTACAAAGTTGTTTGAACTTTTAACTTACGAATTGCCTTCCATTACCTGCCCTGATAGTTCTGGGAAAACCAAATTTTGAAAACATTTCCATCAACTGCTCTATTATGATAGATGGAAATTTATTTTCTTGATATCTTGAATAGTTATCAATGACTACCAATAACATGTCCTTGTTTGGTTGAGCCACTAACAGTCAGTCGCGACAATGTCTATCCAGGGCTCTGAGTCGCCGTTTCATTACAATTATTCCTGAATGACCTTCGTGAAGTTAAAAGTTCAGATATAATAAGTGGGTCACCTCTCAGTACTTTGGCCCCATTGTTGATATCTCTGCTTTAAATGAAATTGTGTCTTAAATATAATTCTTAAGTTTATTCACTGAATCTTGTAATTCGTGATCTGGTCTACTTCCAGTAAAGGCTTGTGATATTGTCAACGCCTTGGGTACGGTTCTTTCAACGATTGAGGATACATGTTCACCTTTGGTATCGAATGGCATATCTTTCTGTAATTTTCACTTGATATCGAATCTGCAATATTAAATTTTCCAGGTTGGAATATCATTTTAAATCTAAACGATTGCAACCTGACTAACCACCTTTCTATGCGTGCTGTTGGTTTAGAAGTTGCTTTAATTACTTCTAATGGCTTGTGGTCTGTCACCAGCTCAAATTCTAGACCACCCAGGTAGAATCTAAATCTTTTCACAGCCTGTACTATTGCTAGGGTTTCTTTTTCTGTCTGCAAACTCCGTTTTTCTACATCCGAGAGACTTTTACTTGCGAACGGATTACTCTTGGGTCGTTCTGGATATCAAATTATACTAGAAGTGCTGTCAGGGCTACATGGCTAGCATCAGCTATTAACCTTGTTTTGGATCGAAGTACGCCGAAGTTGAAAGTTTTGCAAGAGCATTCTTTATTCGGTTGAAATGGTTTTGATGGCTTTCGTACTAGTTGAATTCCGTATCACTTTTAGTTAGCTGTCGTAGAGGTTTTGTTCCCTGTTCCTAAATTTGGAAGAAACGTTCCCAAATATGCCAAAGAAACTGCAAAGTTCTTCTTTGTTCTCTGATGAAAGATATTCCTTCGACCTGCTTCTATCCCTTTGTCTGATAATTTATGACCCAAAAGTTCTAATTCTCGAACCTCTATGCAATATTTTGTTTTATTGAGTTGCACATTATTCTCATCCAGGACTTTCATTACTTCTGGTAGGCATGTATCATGCTCTAATTCGGTATCAGCGTAGATAATAATATCATCTAGAAAATTTTTACATGTTGTTAACATTGCTTCAATAATCCTTTGAAAAATTTCAGGTGCTGAGTTGACTCCGAACATACGCATGTAATGAAACAAACCCTAATGTGTTATGAATGTGGTGATGGGATGACTGTCTTTTTCTAACTCTAGTTGGTGACATGCTCTCGTAAGACCGGGACGATTAAAATAGTTCGTACTTCTTAACTTGGTCATAATGTTATGGATAGTTTTTGCGTGGAATGGCTGTATTGCCTCTGTGCATGTCGACACATTCGGATATCACCAGTTGGTTTAAAAACCACCACGGTAGGTGATATCCAAGTACTAGGTTGCGCGGCTTTTTCTATTATGTCATTTCGGAGTGCTTCATATAATTTGTTTTCGACTTGTTGTTGTACCGGTTTGACATGAGCTATTTTACCAGGACATTTTTTATTTTTGGAAAAGATGTTGTAGCTTCAAGTCTATTTACTTCGCTGTGTCTTTTCCAATCAAGGAATTCTCTACAAAACATAAAAAGTGGCAATGACCTCGTGTCTTTTGTAGATATTAATTGGTTGTATGAAATCTGCATTTAATTTTAAGTGGGATTCCACAGGCCTTTTTTACGTAGTGTTCCCCAATCTTTAACTTTTAGAATGTTAACTTAGCATCCCGAGTCTAGAATAATGGTTATCTGCACTCCTTCGATTAACAATTTGTAGAGTTTGCGTAATGTCCTATTTTTTCACATTTTATACAATGCTCACGGCGTTTATGGTGAAAATCTATTTGGCTTATTTTTGTTGATGACGTACATGGACCACTAGTTTTATTCATTTCTTTTGATTGGTTTCCTATTTGTTTGGGGACTTGACACTGTTCGATAATCTCCTCCCATGTTTGTTCCTTTTCCAATAGCTTTAGCTCCGCAGATGTACAATTATCGATTATCTTATCTTTCATATTTACTTCTGCAGCTTCGGCTTCGGTTTTACCAACGTTTTGCTTGTTGTCTAATTCTTATTACAAATTTATTAAATGCTTCATCATTTCCTCGTCTAATATTTTGAACCATATGACGTTCAAAAGTCGAATTTTATTTTGGAAAAATATATTCTAACTTATCAATAAGGTGCTGAAGACATAATTAGGCCCGTCTGTGATAGGAGATTTGATAGCTCCCGATAAACTGTATGCCACTTCTTGTAATTGTGTACCACCTAGATGTAGCAATTTTTATCTCATTTTGACATCTTTAGTAACGTCTTCAGTGGCTAGATGCAGTTGCAGGGATCTTAACCACTTTTCACACTCGCCCTTTATCACGGCGTTATCCAGATTTTCAAATAAAAATGTTTGATTCCACTTTCAGCCATAAAACCGAAATTAACACTTACGATTTCAGTATGTGCTTGATGCTCTTAGCCTTATGTAGTGGTGTTTTTAGCCCGTATTTATTGGTGCTATAAGCCGTTATGTGTTGGTGCTCTTAGCACTGTTTTGGTTTTGGTGCTGTTCTCCCCTTCCACGTTACCTATGAAAGGTATCGAAATAATTACATCTTCGCTGAATCATACCTCTGGTAGCGGTTTCCCTAGCGACAATTGCGTTTTTGGGTACCAATAATATTGGGAAAACGGGTAAACATAATGCACTAGACGAAAATAGCATTTAAAGTCTTTACAGTCTTGGTCCCCATTTAAAACCATTGTTGCCAAATTCTTCGTTTCTACATTAATTTGGTTGGAAAATAAGTCTAAATTAGATTGTCTCACTAAGACAGAGTTTAGTTGTATGGGGAAGATGCATCATCTTATTTTCAAGTAAAATATTGATCTAAACTCTTTCGATGGTGTCGAGAATCAGTGAATGATGACCCAAAGTCCGGACGACACGTTGAAGCTCGAACTCAAGGCATTGTGCGAAAAGTCGAAAATTTGGTATTGAAAGATAAGCGTGTAAAGATCTCTGTCATTGCCAATGAAGTTGGATTATCCGAAACAAGTGTCGTCAAAATCTTGTATGACGATTTGGGTATGAAGAAGTTTGTCAAGAAAGTTTGGCCGAGTTGGAGAGGGCCAACAAATTTTTTTCTCCAATTATCACCGGGGACGAGACTTGGGTACATCACTGGGACCCTCCTACGAAACAAAAATACATGCAGTGGGTGCATAAGGGCTCCCCACCACCAAGAAAGGCAAGCCACAATTTTCTGGAAAAAAAACTGATGGCAACTGTTTTGTGGGATGCTGAAGGGGTCTTGCTTATTGAATGTGCCGAGGGGGTCTACCATAAATGGAGAGGCCTACGGAAACAATTAAAAATTTTAAAACTGCTCTGAAGGAAAAACACCTCCATCCCTATCCACAAAAAAAAACTTGTTGCTGCACGACCATCGTCGGGTTCATAAGGAAATCAAAATTCAGCAGATAATCAATGACTGTGGAATTATAGAGTTAAAGCATACACCTTATAGCCCCCACCCAGCTCCGTCAGACTTCTTATTCATAAATTTGAAAAAGCACCTCAGGGGAAAGCGTGTTTCTTCTGATGAAGAACTTAAAGAAGCTGTTGAAGAATATTTACCGAAGGAATTTTCTTCTGAGGGTATGGGGCAATTGAAAAAGATGGAATACGTGTATTAGTGTTGAAAGGAGTTATGTAGAAAAATTATTTTTTTTGTTCCTTATGTGCTTTTTTCATAGCTAAGTAGATAACATCAAATACGCCCTTATACAATCAGATTCAAAGTTATTCTGATTTTTAAATATCACGTAAGTTAAGCGCTAATATTTGCGATCGCGCAATAACACATAACTAAATTATAACATGGCGTGTGTTACTGGCGAACCATAACCTCGCTTCTGTTCCCACTAAAGTGTTGAGTTTAAAGAAAAATGTAAGTTTTCTATATTAATACTATTGGAACAATAATTATTAAAGTATAAAGTATCATTGTTTATTGTAATTTTAGTTCAAATCTAACTACAGCTCACCGAAGCAAACAAGATAGTCGAAATTCTTCGATAGACAGAAAGCTGCTGGTGAATGGAGGATCAAACCAATTATTAAATGCTTATTCTGTAATAACATACATAATTTTTGAATTTCTTATTTTGTAATAACACGTTGCGCATTTTGTTATATACATATTTTGTAATAACCTTTATTAAATTGTATTGTTTCATTCGTAATGGATAATTATTTAGTATCAACAACCTCTTTATTAATTTTATCTAGTATTTGATAAGTAACGTTTAGTTGACTAGAAATTACTTATGTTTCGATTCAAAGACTAAATTTCAAATATCTAAATTTACCGCCGAAATACTTCTTAACCTGAATGTACCCTGAAAAACGACAGCGCCTAGCTCCGCCCTCTCAGTTGTCACGTTTGCTTCAGTCAACTGTATATTGGACATTCATAACATTAATTAAGTCGGTTTAGAGATACGTGTTATTGCATGTTCGGATTTAAAATTTACTAGTAACAATGAACTAGGCGATATAGGTGAAGAATCTATCGAGAAAAATAAATCTCCAGAATAAATTCCCCAAAATAATATTTCTTCCGAACAGGAGACCTCTACAGAACAAAAAAAAAGTTGAATCCACATTATTTAGAGAAAAGAAACGCGGCAAGGAAAGGCGTATGTTAGGGCAGGATTATGTAGGCTATAGTAGAAAAAATAAAATATTTAAGTACGGTGAGTAAGACACGAAAAAAGAATGGCGTCCACCTGTACATCTAAATTTTGTGTGAAAAGGTCAAAAAGAAATTGTAATAAAACATTAGAAGCGGATCGACAGATGATATTTCATGGCTAGATAAGAAAATTTTTATCAATACGTCAGTTGAACACATTCCCAGAAAGACTAAAAGAGTTTCTGAAACTCCGCAGCGAAAAGCTCTTACAGTTAAATATTTTTTGATAATTCGGAAAAAAGTTAGAAGTATGTAACCAAATGTTTTGGGTACATTAGCCCTAAAAGACTGGAACCAGTGCGTAACAACTAACGAAAATAACATGAATACAGAGGGGAAAATAAAAAGAGAATCCAAATTAACAAAAGCAAAAGTTGAATTTTTCAATACGTGGTTAAAATTGATATCAAAATTGCCATCTCACTATTGTAGAAAAAGTATCAGCAACATTTATTTAGAGGGCGTGTTTATACAATTAGTAATAAGTAAGTAACAACGTTAGCATATTTCGTCCACGTAAGGACCAATGAAATGTATGTATAGTTTTCAAGAACAAAAGTGAAGCATCTCTTTAGGAGTATGAAGGTCATATTATATCAAAAGATCGCGCTAGAATCGGAAAAGACAATGATAAAAAAGAAGCACTTCAAAATAAAAAAATAGTCATAAAGATGGACTTACGTGCTGTGCAACCTTGCTCTAAACCAGGAGCAAGCAAATTGTATTATTCTCAAAAATTGAAAGTCCACAATTTCACAATCTTTGACCTAAAATCTAGACAAACGACTTGTTACTGGTGGCGAACTGAAGGCGAACTAAATTCGTCAATATTTAGTGCAATAATTATAAAGCATTTACAAAAGGACTAGACTAGACTAATAAAATACTATCGTATTATGGCCCGATGGTTGTGCTTACTAAAATCGGAATGCAGTTCTTTCCAATGCTTTGTTGCAGTTTGCTCATCTAAATAATTTAGAAATAGAACAAAAATTTTTAACCGTTGGATACACGGAAATGTAATGCGATAGTGTACATAGTACCTACAATAGAGAGAAAGGCAAAGAACAAAGAACCTTACTTACTCTCCGATTACATTAGGCTATGTAGAGAAGCAAGATAGAAACCTACTCCTTATGATGTTAAATTATTAACTCATGATCATTTTATAAAATATGGAGATAAGAGTAATGAAATTCAATTTAAGTTGAATTTTGATGATTTCTAAGAATTGCCACCTAGAAGAAAACGAATTCCTGCAACTGTAGGTCTACCAAATATACCAATCTATCGAAATAAAATAAAACTTTCTGTTTTCAAGTGGGAAAGATTATAGAAACAGGACGTTTTAGTCACCGATACTCATCATTACTATGATTCACTACCACAACATGAGGATAACCTTAATGAACGAAAGAATAACATGATATAATATAAACAACTTTACATAGTAGCCTGCGTATTTTTCTGTTTGATGTGAAAATATATTTTATTAGTATTGTAATCTTTACTTCTTCTTTTTCTGTATTAAAAATGTTTTGTAACTGTGGTTTCATATTAGTTGAGTTGATCGGTCTATTTCCACAGGTTTTGCTTTTATGCCGCGCCGTTTCGGAAGTGGACTCTGCTTCCGTCATCAGCCTTAGTTCTAAAAAGGACTGTTTTCGCACTTGAGTCGAATTCATATATTATGATTTTTCCCAAGCACTTGAGATTAATCTCAGATTCGAACTTGGTACCTCTCACTTGTAAGTGTGATACCTTTACCGCTACCACTGAGTAATCCAATATATAATTTTTAGCTGGGCTTATTGGATTTTATGCTAGTGCGATGTATGTGGCTTCTTTGAGTTTCCGGCGAGTTGTATTCTCGTCCTTTGTCACTATCTGTATGTTATCCCATTGGATGCGGAGGCCTTCGTACCAGACGTTTTCGGCGATTCTTCATTTTTCTGTTTCTCCTTTGCGGATGTTGTTCTTGTGTTCCTGAGTTCTCCCTTTAAGTGGTCTACTACTCTCTCTCTTATGTAAGATCCACCGAATTTGCCGTCAAAACAATTCTTGGAATTCTGGTCTTTACTATGTGGTTCGGTTTTGGTTAGTATTCCCCTGAGCGTTATTCTTGATTTGAAGGCAATGCGTGTCTTGTAGTTGCTCTCTATCCTGCGTATTTTGTCTGAGGTATCTTGTATGTACGGTATTATTTCTGTGTATTCAGGTTCTTCGTTTCAATTCAGCGTCCCAAATTTCAAATTAATATAAAACCGAGGAAAATAAAATTTTTTCACACCCTGTAGGTCCTAAATGAAGCGCTTCCGGACCTGGGTTTACATGAACTTTTTTTCTTATTATTGGGTCTAGAATCACTACCCAAAGTTTGTCCGTAGAGTTTCTGGACACCCTGATATATATATATATATATATATATATATATATATATATATATATATACATATAAATTGAGATGGTATTTGATTGTAAAGTATATGTATACTGGCTCTATATCTTATAATCGGGGATAGAGTTCAATTAGATTTGTTGACAATAGAAATAAATATAATTTACACTTTGATATAAATTTAATTTTTTTATATGTGAATTTAAAATTATAATAAATAGATCGTATATGAAACAGCCCTTAATTAAATTTGCACAAAGACGCATGCGTAGCGTCTTAACTGAAATAATTATCAGCCTGTCAAAATAATCAAATGGAAAATTCTTAAAAATGTGAGTTTAATAAATTTATAATTTAATTTAATATGATGACAGAATAATAAATGTTTAATTACTTTACAGATGTTTACACCGTTGTTGCATAAATATACACACATATAAATGAAATACAAATGCAGGAAATTGCAAAAATAATGGATACAAATTTAAGGGTTATTATAAACGGACTCACATGTGTATCGGCATATTTCCAAAAGATGTCTTCATTTGACTGGTTCCGTATACAAACTTGGGTAGGCTTCTTCCCATTTGTAGATGTTACCGGTTCGCTGTTCAAATCGTTGCTGCAAATCTTTCCAATCTTCAACCCCCGTACACCTAGTTGAATGACAACTTTTCTTTTTTGGTAATCGTTTTGTTGCTTATAATCGCTTAAATAATTTCAACCAAGCACTGTATTTATAATTATATTTTATTTAAGTGTTGTTTAAATGTTCGCAAAATTTTCGATTTAAGAATGTTGTTTTAGGTTCGTAAAACTTTTATGCTGAATCACTTTTTTGTTTTAGATCCCGATATGGAATATCTTTTATTATTATTATATGTC